>LR575756.1:0-11623 GCA_900536345.3 Caenorhabditis sp. 39 LS-2015 | reverse complement strand
AAATCAAATTTTCCCGAACAAAAACCGTTCGTTATCACCTCTCTCGGCTGCTGACTGATAGCGCGATAATATCATGTCACCGAAGTGTCAACCACCACCATCATTATTGTCGTCGGTTTGCATGTGACCGGTACGACCCATATACCCGAAAAGTCGCGTGCGCACCGTCGGTTTTTCAACGACGACGAGAAACGAGAAAAACGGTCAGTTTTTGTTCGGTCTGGGTCATTTTTCAGTTTGAACCAAAATAACCGCTCTGTGCTCTGGTTTTATTGGCTCAGTAGTCAGTTCGTCCAGTAATACTCGAATCGGGTCGAATCGCTCGACGAGACGACGATGACGACCGGCTGCACAAACATGCACATTCCTTCCTTTTTTTCGGTTCGGGGCGTTGTTTAGGGTCGGGTATTGTATTGTACGAATTGGACACAGTTGTCGTCCAGACGTACGGTCCCGGCCCGCCCGCCCGCCGCACCAGATGGTCTGCTTCCCCCCCCCCCACCTAATCCCGTAATTGGCAAAGAGATGGGTCGATTGAGAGAGAGATGGTGCAGGCAGATTCGCCACTCTCGCGCTCATTATGGTTTCCTTCTTTGTCTTTTTTGTCTTTTTTGGTGAGCGAGACGAGGAAAGACGTCATTTTTGATGTTTTTGGTGTTTTTTTGGGTTTTCGTGGTGTTATAGATCAGTTTTTGTTGATTTTTGACGACAGAGCTCTGGAAATTATCCATTTTCACTGCTTTGAGTGATTTTTGAACGCATTTTCAGTTCTGTGGCTTTAAAATCAATTTTGTTTGATTTTTGACGACAGAGCTCTGGAAATTGTTCATTTTTACAGTTCTGATTGGTTTTTGAACTGTTTTTTCAAAAGATCGGTCCGTTTTCAGAATTTTTCGATTCTTGCCGAGTTGCCCACATTTTCCGTTGTAAGTTTCGATTCGAAACGTTCAAACTTTTGAACACTTTTCCACTTCTCCATTTCCACATTTCTCCATTGTTTTCCGCTGCTTCTCCTCCTTCTCCGTCCATAAATTGTACGCGCTTACACACCTGACGCCAACATATAAGCGTACATAGTTTAGTAGTACAATAGGGAATACAACACACACAAGGCGTTTTATTAGTCATCTGACTCACTCATCTCATCTGGAGACCGCCCTTCCTTCGTCGAAACGAAGAAAACGTTGAAAAGACGGGTAGAAAAGCAGAAAAGCCGGGGAGAAAGTTCATCTGAACTGGCGACGTGCGTGTTTTGTGCGTCACACGGTGCTCTCTCTCCTTTGCCGTCTGCGTCTCGTCTCGTTTCCGTCGGTGTTCTCTCTGGAAATGCTCCCCATGGAGCAGCAGCAGCAGCCGTCTCTCGGTTTTCCAGTTCCTGGACGCTGTTTTCCTCGGCTTCCTCTCCGGATCCGAGTCCTAGAGGGCATTCTGGAGGGCTCAGTCAGCTGTCCGCTGCTTGGTTTCGGTGAACCTTGGACTTGCCGTAAGCCCCGCCCACTTTCAGATGGCTCTCGGCTCAGCTCTCTGTTCTGCTCTGTCATTTTGATCGGAGCTGGAACGAACGGATTATAGTTTGACTCCTTTCTCTCATTCGGCTTTAGGGATTCTAATTCTGATTCTATTCGAATGTTATGTTATCACTTTCTTCTTTTTTCTTCTTCTCCTTTTCCTTTTTCCCCCTTCTTATCACCATGTTCTCATCCCAATTTCGCCCGTTTTTCAGCCCGATCCTCACCGAAAATCGCCCCAATTCCGCGATCTTCTATGCGAGAGAGTCAGGCACGGACAATGCCGCCGGCGCGAGGAACCAAGACGCTCGGATGGTTTATGAACGGTGTATTCGAGAAGGAACAAGTACATCAGATGACCCCACAGCAGCAGCAGCCACATATGCTCAGGCGGCAGAGCTCGTCGGATGGTACGTTTTTTTCGAGATTTTGCCGGGAAAATTGTGGGAAATGAAATTTGGCGGAATTTGTCATTGAGAAGGCTCTGAGAGCTCTAGAAACGTCATTTTGTCTGGAAGAGATGAGAGATTTGTCATTTTTTACGATTCTCATTCATTTTCCACTTGAAAGTTGAAGTTTTGGAAGTTTGAAGTGCGTTCTATCGAACTCTGCCTCGAGGACGCGACGTTTCGCAACCAAACCGTTTCCACTAGG
This sequence comes from Caenorhabditis sp. 39 LS-2015, assembly GCA_900536345.3. Taxonomy (NCBI): domain Eukaryota; kingdom Metazoa; phylum Nematoda; class Chromadorea; order Rhabditida; family Rhabditidae; genus Caenorhabditis; species Caenorhabditis waitukubuli. Next base: position 9,461 of record LR575756.1, on the reverse strand, counting down.
GTACACGTGCCCTCTGAACATTTGAACATGGAATTCTGTCTCATGGCGCCACATTTGTGACAAGTTTCTGTCTCTTTCTCTCTCTCTCTTTTTCTCTTTTCGATTGGAAACAGAACAGACCCATAAAAAGTTCCCGTGTGATGTATATATATGGCGACACCGAGTGTGGAAGAAGAAGAAGAAGAAGCAGAGTGAGAAGGAAGAGAAAGAGGAAGAAGAAGACAGGCTTTTTCTTCTTCTCCTCCTCCTTCGCCTTCTTCCATTGCCCATCATCATCGAACCGCCCAAGTTCCTTGTTTGTGTCACCGAGGCGCTGGTGGCCTGGCGGCCAAGACGGCGACGGCGTCAGATGATTGTGTCCCTGTTCTCTCTCGCTCTAGTGTTTCGGACAGTTGAATTCCCGTCTTTCCCTCCCCGTTTTTCACCTAGATTCCACTATTCCACTCAACGTTTCCCCTTTTCAGACTCCAAACACTCCGCCGCTCTGCCCGACCTGTTCCAGAATCAACAGCAATCACAACAACAGCAGCAACAGCAGAAGAAGAAGCACGTGAAGAAGCGGAAGACGTTGAGCCAGTACGGCGCCGCCCGTAAGGACGGCTACGCGGCGAGCCAAGCGATGAGTGAGAGTAGCGAGGAAGGCGGTACGGTAGTGCAGCCGACGCCTCCGTCGGTCACTACTTCTGGAACGTCATCTGGATCCGCCACGACGACCACCACGACCACTACGACTACCCAACAAGCCAATGACGAGTACTGGTTCTACGACGTGGCCACCGATGGATACTACTACGAGCAGAACGGCGCGAAAGGATGGAGAAGGCGGCAGCCGAACGCCGCGGTGCACAAGGGAGGCAAAGATCAGGTTAGTCTTTGGAACTGAGCATCGTGGTTGCGAAACGTCGGGGTCCGGGGAGAGGGGAGGGGGGAATAGATGAGCGATGGATCTTGCTCAGAAGGATCATCGGTAGTCCTTGGCATGCACTCTGAGGACTTTTGTGTCCTTGTAGGGCAAATGGAGCAATGAGACATAGTGCAACTCGTCGACTACGACTCTGAGACTCGTTTTGCACTTTCAAGCTCTTTTTGGTCGCGCCGGACTCGCCGGACTCGGTTTCTGTGCGTTTGTGCGTTTCCAAGTGCCCCGGGGACATGGTCGTTGGCTAGAACTGAAAGGAAGACGTCGGCATTGAATTGGGAGTTTTCGAGCTTTTGGAATACTTCAAAACTCAACATTTGGATTCTGAAGTCGTGTTTTGATCCAGAGTATCTGAAGCAATTCAATTTCCTGGTAGCTCTTCTGAATTCTCCCGAACCCGGACGTTTGCCCTTTCCCGGAACTCAATTTCCTCTAGGAATCGGACAACGGCGGTTACAATGAATTCTAAAGAACCTCTTCGCCGGCCGCCGATGACTCATATCGCGTTCGTTTTCCTCTTTTCCTCTTTTCGTCTGAAAGCCGTCGTCCTCGTCGTCGGCTTTTCTCGGTGGCGTTCTCTGAAATTCCAGTAATCGCACAAGCCGAGTCACGTCTGTTTTTGTCTCTCTGTCTCTCTCTCTGTTCCGCCGTCTGCCTGGCTTCCAGAGAATTCTGAAGGGGGTCATGAGGGCAGCTGTCTCAATATGGTCACTACTAGAGAATGTGTGTGTGTGTATGCGCGAAGCGAAGCCACCAGCAGCAGCACTGGATGGATACTAATGAGGAGCGATGAGTGTGTGGTGTGTATAGTGCAAATGTCGCATTGCACATGCAAGACGCACCATGAGCAGGTGTTTCATTAGGAGAAAGAGAAACACGAACAATGAACAATGGATCAAAAGACGTCAGGGGACTCGGAATTTTGAGTTTTGAATTTGGAATTTGGAATTCTAGATGAATTCCAAATGAGTTCTGAATTCTGACGTCAATGCCTCATATTCTTCAAGATTCCATCTCTATAATTGTAATTATGGGTTATGGATGATAGAATAGAACTAGGCGGCATCATCATATGACAAGCTTCTCCTTCTCCTTCCCTCCTTTCCATCATCCTTGTTCGTGTGCGTCTTGAATGGAATCGAAACTTGTTCCTTTTCGGTCTACATGCATTCCTCCTTCTTCTCCTCCTTCTCCTTCTTCTTCTCCTTCTTCTCCTCCACAACGCCGCCATGAAGAAGTTGTTTTGATCAGGGAAAGGGGCATGAGAAGCATTTTTGTTTTTCTCGCGTTCTTCCGGTGCCAAATGACCAAAATAGTAGGGATTCGCGCAGAAAGTGCGCTCTATTGCACTATAAGGGCAAGTGCGCTCTGAGGGCAAGAATTAAAGCCCGCAGGATTAAAGACGGCGGCAACGACGTTTCGCAACCCAACCACCGGACATCAAAGTTTAAGGGATTTTAGCCTTCATCTCCTTGTTTTTCTTTCCAGGAAGTCGCCCACATGAACGTCAACGGACCCAGCAAGTACAATCAGCTTTTGGCAGCTCAAGCCGCCGCGGCCCACGCGGCTTTCATGCAACAGGCTTTCCAGATTCAAGCCCAACAAGCCGCCGCAGCAGCAGCCACGTCTCCAGTCGGCCAGCCACCCGCTCAGCCGACGATGCGATACTACGACCCGAACTCTGACGGATTCTTCTACGAAATGGCGTCTGTGGACGGATGGAAGCGTCGGCAGCCGAACAAGCCCGCTTCTGCGTCGGTCCCAGCGGGAATCACCCGCCCGTATGCTCAGCGACAAGACCATCAGCTGCAGATGATGCAGGCCGCCGCTGCGGCACTCATCGGAGGAGCTCCACAAGGATCGCCGATCGCCGCCTCGTCGTATGGTGCAGCGCTGGCACGTGGTCAACTTCCGAGGAACACTGTCCAGCAGGCGGGCGCTGAGAAGCTCCCGCCGCTGAGCTCTGGCCCGGAAAGTCGGGATTCTGCAGCGTCGTCGCAGTGCGGAGACACTTTTGCCGAGCTTTTTGGCAGCAGCGACCCGGTTTTCAATCCGGTGCAACGGCCCAGCTCGCTGAAACTCGAGCAGAAGGCAGTGTCGCCACAGATTGAGAACACCGCTATCACGACGTTGTTCGACGCCGACAAGTTTCTCGGAGACTATCCGGAATTGAGCATGAAGGTGAGTCTAGTTCTGAAGTTTCTAAATATCTCTAATTTTCCCCCGATTTCCAGCAAGTTCCCTCCTCGCAAAGTCCGATGAAGGAATCGTGGAACTCGTTCCGCAGCTGCTCGCTGTTCAGCCCAATCAAGCCATCGAAACGAGTCCTGGCACCGGCGCCCGTCGCCTCGAACCATAATCATCAATCGATGACGACGCCGCTCATCGACGAGATGGACGACACGATGGTGATGCTGTTGAAGGATCTCGACAAACTGTGGGCCAACACCCCAGTCTCGGGCCTCAATCAGGCCTGAGTGTCGTCGAGTTTCCAGGCCCACAATCTAGTTCGTAGGATCCGTACACCCACATTTTCATATCCTCTCTAATTTTGTCTGTATTTTTGGTACCATTACTACTCTTATACTACTAATTTGAATGTATATATAGATGATTCTTCGTTTTTTCTTTTTTCTTCATTTTTTTTCCAATCCTAGACCCCTGGTGGTGTGTGTTTTCTTTTCTTCCTTCTACCTTCCTCGTCGTCCCTCCCCTAGCCACGTTCTAATTCTTTCTTTTCTTCTTGTTGAGTGTCTCTTTGTAATATGTTGAATATTCTCACCTAGTAGCCCCCCCTCCCCCACATCACTTTTCGCCAATTTACCCGCGAAATTTGGCGCATTGGTTTCGACGTCTATTTGGCTGCGTACCTTTGCTAGATTCTCAGCCAACAAAGGTACGCAGCCAAATTGATCTTGGAGGAGACCAATGTGCACTTTGCGTCGTGTGTGGCCTCCTGCTTTAGCCCTTAGGAACTGCCCGTGTTTTTTTCTTTTTCGCTTTTTCCTCTTCGTCCCCTTTTTCTTTGTCTTGTATGCATACTGTAGGATATTACTGTAGTGGACAAGTGCAGAATGTAGATAACCCCCCGTACGTAGCCGTGTAACAGACCAACATTCCCCCCCCCCAATTCGCCCCGCCCCTCCCCCCTCAAATCCTAGTTTTTAGTATTATCGATTTTTCCATCGACTCGACTCTTGTGTCTTGTGTATTTTGATTAATATTTGTAGACCGCAATTCATCCAATTTTCCCCCCATTTTCTTGTTTCTCCAACATTACTGTAGTCGTCGTCGTCGATCGGCAAAAGAAAAAAATAACAAACCATCATCCCCTTCTTGTAATTGTAAGATATCGATTCCCTAGATTTTGAGGCTGAAAATTCGAAAAAATTGGAAAAATCTTCATTTATCAATCAATCTCTAGTGATTTCTAGCGATATTTTCTATTAGATTTTCTAAAATATTTCCTCATCGCCGGCATGACGATCCAGTAGGTGTGCGAGAAGAGCAGCGCTAGGGAAACGGTCAAAACCAGAAAATACACCCATGGGCCTTTGAATTTCGAGGTGATTGTCGAGAATCTCGAGATTCTAAAGGCCTCGAGGCGTTCAGAAGACGTCCGACGTCTTCTGGGCAACGTGTCGCGTACCATTTGCTCGAGTCGCTTCAGATTCTCCTGGCCGTCATGATCGCATTCCAAATTTCGGAAAACACACGGCCAGTGCGGGTCCGTGGCGATGCGACGTGGCAAATCCATCAGATAATCGTGGGAAAACGGACCAGAGCACTTGCGGCACAACTCTGCCAGTCCGCACGTCTGAATCTTCCAATTGACAGTCTGCTCGACGGATTTTCGAATCGCCGCGATCCAGTAGCCGCACGGAGACAGTGTGTGCCGCAGAACCACGTCGTCGCGCAGCTCTCGCTTCACCAGAAGGTTCGCACTGATTCTGGAAGGAGAAGGGGGATTGATAAGGGGATAAGGGACAGGTACTGGACAAAAAACCGACACCCCGACGTTTTGCAACCACGAAAATTTTCAAAATTTGGAAAAACCCTGTTTTTACAAATTTACAGGTTGAAAACGGCACTGGAACAGGTTGCGAAACGTCGCGGTTGCAAAGCGAAAAGTTGCGAAACGTCGGGGGTTGATACGAAGAAAATTGACACGACCCCGACGTTTCGCAACCACGACAGTTCGCAACTTCATGAGACAATGCTTTTTATCAGTTTTTTAGGTTAAAAATGCTCTGGAACAGGTTGCGAAACGTCGGTTGCCTAACTGATAAGGGAATAAGTGATAAGTGACTTGTCAGTAACGATACTAGACAAAATACGGGCACCCCGACGTTTTGCAACCACGAAAACTTTCAAAATCTGGAAAAACATGGGGTTTGCCAGTTTTTCAGGTTAAAAACGCTCAGGAACGGGTTGCGAAATGTCGGTAAAGTGGTAAGAAACTTGTCACTGAAGCTACTACCATGTCCCCCCGACATTTCGCAACCACGACGTTTCGCAACCACTAGAAAGTATGGTTTTGCCCAGTTTTTCAGGTTCACAATCAGTTCAAAACGCTCTGGAGCAACGTAATTTACCGGGTTGCGAAACGTCGCAGCTCCAACTAATGAAAAGTTGCGAAACGTCGGTAAGGTGATAAAAAAACTTGTCATTGTGAGATACAAGTCAAAAAACCAACACCGCGACGTTTCGCAACTACAAAATTTGGAAAATTTGGAAAAACACAGTTTTTACAAGCTTTCAGGTTTTAAAACGGCACTGGAACAGGTTGCGAAACGTCGGGGTTGCAAGATAAAAGTTGCGAAACGTTGGTAAAGTGATACGGTACTTTTGGTCATTATGAGGTACAAAACAGAATAGCGACACCCCCCCCCCTCCTCCCCCCCGACGTTTCGCAACCACGCAAAATTTTTGATAGTTTGTAAAAACACGATTTTCAGCAATTTTCAGGTTTGAAACGCTCAGGAAAGGGGTTGCGAAACGTCGGGGTATTAAGAATGACACGGTAATCAATGATAAGGGACTTGTCAGTAATGATACAAGACAAAATACCGGTGCCACGACGTTTCGCAACCACGACAATTTGTAAATGCATAAAAATTTGGTTTTTCTAGTCTTTTAGGTTCGAAATGCTTTAAAAAACGTAATTTACGGGGTTGCGAACCGTCGGGGTGTCGAGAAAAACAAAATCTACAGCTGTTAGTAAAGGTTTGGTCAAGATATTGACACCACGACGTTTCGCAACCACGACAATTCGCCAATGTATAAAAATTTGGATTTTCCCAGTTTTTTCACGTTCAAAACGCTCCTGAACGGGTTGCGAAACTTAAATGCCAATGCGAACCTCTGTTCCTTCTCCTCGCACGCTTCAAACATTGCTTTCGGATCATCATGAATGGCTCGATAAACCGAATAGACTCGTTCGTCGGGAATATTCAAAACCACTTGGGGAAGCGTGTCTTTGATGAAATCAAGAGAGTCTTCCGAGAGGAAAATCTTCGAGAATCCTGGAAAAGAGTTGGTTGAGCAATGACAACTGATAAAATTTGAGATTCAGCCTGAAAATGACAAAAAAAACCGCGACGCGACCGCACTGCGACAGGTATTTTTAGGGCAACTTACATTTTGCCATGTATCTCTAAAACGATGAAAGATATCAAGAAACGGCCAATTACAAAAATGTGGCAAAAATTAAGGGCTACAACTTTGTATTTGACAATTTTCCGATATCTTTTACTGTTTTCAAGATACCCGTCAAACTACATGACCCTTAGCCGCGTTGCGGTCGCGTCGCGGTCTAAAAACTAAAAACAACTTACGAAGTGGCAGCCCTTTGATATACTTCGGATGATAGTTGTCAATGAGAATTTGCGGTTCTGGATACACCATATCAATCGGAACAATGCATCGTTTCTCGACACCTTTCAGGTCTCGATTCGAGCAGAACAACGCGATAATCTCGACGAATTGCTTTGGAATGTCATAATTGAAAATCAATCGTTTGGCACGGAATTTAGTCTTTGCTTGCGCGAAAAACTGCATCAACTCGAGGATGACACTGTCACATGGCGCGTGGAAATTCAGCTCCCATTCGAAGGCGTTGAGGAGGATCTTGTTGTTGGTTGGACACGATGTGAGAAGGGATTGGAGCAGGAAACAGGTGGGGAGGAAGATGCCGATGACGTCGGGAAGCAAGGTGCCCGGGGAGATGGAATCTTGGGAGCTTGGGGCGGTGGAAGTGGATCTGAACAGGTTTTTTGCGGTATTATTCAAAAAAAGCAAAATCCGCGAAAGGGACCTTCTAAATTAATCAATATCTCGGTAACCATAAGAGATATTGAAAAGTTGTCAACTACAATTTTATTTTTTATATTAAGCACTTTAACTTTGCAGTTGACAACTTTTTGATGTCTCTTCTGGTTTTTGAGATACAGGCAAACTCCTAAACAGTCGCTAGAAAAAGCTCAGAAGCTCCGCCTAAAAACAGCCTTATTTTCCAGCATTATTATCTGATTTTCTGTGAAAGATATGAAAAAGTTGTCAACTACAAAAGTATTGATTGTATCTTGAACTGCAACTTTGCAGTTGACAACTTTTCAATACCTCTCCTGGATCGTGAGATACGCGCTGGGAACCGCGACGCGACCGCAACGCGCCTCCAAACTCGGGTGTTACTAAATAACACAGGGGGGGACAAAGGGATCTTAGGGGTCACGGCGAAATTACGTATCCCCGACACACAGACATTGTATTTTATGCACGCGTGAAACCTCCGCCTTATTGCAAACTAATATCCACGTGAGCACGTGCCATGACCTTGCCAACTTGGACATGGGTGGAAGCTGTTTAAAAACACCACCCGTGTTAGTTCTTGCCAGTGAAACGTTGTCAGTTCGTTCAACTTGTTACGGACTGTTGGAAAACTGCGACAAAACTGGAAACGGATGACCGCAAAACTGAAAACCCCCGATAGCCTTGTATTTGAGCCGCGGAAGCAGATGTATTACCTAAAACCCCAAAACGCCCGCAAAACTGAAAACCCCCGATAGCCTTGTATTTGAGCCGCGGAAGCAGATGTATTACCTAAAACCCCAAAATGCCCGCAAAACTGAAAACCCCCGATAGCCTTGTATTTGAGCCGCGGAAGCAGATGTATTACCTAAAACCCCAAAACGCCCGCAAAACTGAAAACCCCCGATAGCCTTGTATTTGAGCCGCGGAAGCAGATGTATTACCTAAAACCCCAAAACGCCCGCAAAACTGAAAACCCCCGATAGCCTTGTATTTGAGCCGCAAAACGCCTGCAAGACAACATCAAAACGCTTGCGGCGCAAGATTTACATGAAACAAAAACAGGCATTTCACGTGAAAGCAGGCGTGAGTTTACAGAAAGTACTTGATTTGCATAAAGAGGGATGGTCCGCGTGGCCTGTTTGGTCTAGTGGTAAAACATTAGAACATGGAACAGACGGCGGGGGTTCGATTCCCTCCCAGTGCTAGCGTGTTTTAATGGAAGCACAACACGCTATGTAGCCCGCAGGTGTGAGTGTGACGAGAAGTACCAGAAATCACCACTAACTTCCCAAAGTACCCCCCTGTAGAAATAGTGGCGCGTTCCAAACTCTAAACTCACTTTCTTACGTAAACCTTCCCGTCGATTTTCTGCACCTCAATCTTCAAAAACTCATCGATTTCCGTATGAATCACTATTAAACATCGATCCGCCGCCAGGCCAACTCGCGCATTTTCAACGACAAGCGGCACAGAATTGACGAGATTCTCGTCGGATTTCGAGCAGATTCTCAGCCGGATTCTGATTAAAAAAACAGAATTTTTTCAGGAAAAAAGATCAGGAGTCATTCTACCTGCTCAAAACATCCAATTTCTTGACGACGTTCTTCTTAAAATCCTCCGGAAGATCCGACCACGAAGACATTGCGAAAAGAAGGCAGGTTCTCGGATTTTCGAATTTTTTAAGGGGCAAATCCACGTGGAAGCCACAGGTCACGTGAAGGACACAATTTTTGTTAGGATTGGTCTAGTTTTTTGTTGCGGAATTTTGATTTTTTTTCAAAATTGTTTTTTTGACGATTTTCGCTGCACTTTTAAGGATTTTTTGTTGATAAACATTGTAAATTTACATGAATAAACATTAATTATTTATATTTTCCACTTTTAAATTTGAAAATTCCAGTTTTCCAGCTAAATCGCGTTTTCCCCTGCAGCCACCTGAAAATTACACAAAAATCGCTTGTCAGCTGTCCGCAGCAAACGCGCTCCATCGCACTGATTTTCTCTGCGTCTCTCCTTTCCATGCACTGTCTCGTCGTCAGATTCTCGCGCTCAATTCGAATTTTCTCATCGATTTTCACCGATTTCCACCCGATTTTTTCGATTTTTTCTCTGATTTCTTGCATTTTTCAGGTCAGAATGATGGATCCAGAAGATATGGAGGACTCATATCTGGATTTACACCAGATATCCAACATGCAGCTGGATCAGGCACTGGATCTGACAAAACAGA
>LR573423.1:0-11029 GCA_900536345.3 Caenorhabditis sp. 39 LS-2015 | reverse complement strand
GGAAGCTAGGAATTTCAGAATCGACTTCTACGACCCTAAATTACCCCCTGCCAAAATTTAAAGAAATTCTCAACCGGTGTGGTGATGAACTTCCCTTGTCAAAACTGGCACGATTCCCGAAATTTGGGATTAGGGAGGGTCTACTAGAGATCTAGAGATCTAAGCTCCCAATATTGACGACGGAAACGTTGGAAATCTGCTGGAAGTTGGGCAAAAGTACCATGTGAAAATTGACACTGATCAGTGTCCAAAGTGTCAAAAACTGAAGCCATCCTCACTTCAAAATTGTTTTCTAAAAGTGCTGGTGGAAAAATTCTCCAAAAAAGACGGTACAATCCTTCTTTTCCCGTTGACAAAATAAGTCCGACAGTTCGCAACCAGAGATATTTATTCAAAAACCTTGTCAAGTCCCGTTGCAAAGCGGACGGTTGCGAAACGCTACAGTAGCCAAAGTTATTCGACTAGCTGGCACGGTGCCAATCGATTTTTGCAAGCGTAACTCATGGTCTCTGCTGACGCGCCCTCGCCACTGGCGTGTTTCTCGTGCGGCAAATAAGTTTGAACAGAAACAAGAAAAAAATGTTGGAAATGTGGAGAAAAGGCGGGGCGATTTTGACGAATTTTTTTTTCTGACGAATATTGGAAATAGATGTTTGTAGAGATCCTCCGGTACCATGTACACCTAATATCATCTTTGAGAATAAATATTTTTAATTGTTAGATCACAGGATCACAAAATGAATCACATTTTTCAACTACCACACCAATTTTTGCCGTAGAAAAAAAAACCCAATGAACCCGGAGACGTTCGTTATCAAAAATTCAAAAGTTCAGTCTCTTTCTCTTATCACTTCTGATGTCACTCACTATATTCCGTGTTTCCCCCAGTATAAAAGCTTTTGTGCCTGAATACATATCACTTCACAACAATAATGTCCAGTGCTCGCTGCTTATCACTGCTTATCACTCTACTCGGCTTTGCCAGCAGCCTCCCGCTCGGTCTCGATTTCTCGGCTCCAACCACTCTCAATCAGTTGAGATGCATTCAATCCAACGGCTACACGACCATTATGCCACGTGTGTACACGTCGAATGGTCGAATGGACAACAATGGGATTCAGACAATGACGTTGGTTCAGCGGTACAATTTGGGTCTCAAAACGATTCCCTATATGGTACCGCAACCGAATGTTGGTCTTGCTGTCAATCAAATTGACCAAGTCATCAGTTCACTGAAGTTTCACGAGGTTTCATTCGACACGCTTTACATCAAGGTACTCCAGGGTTACGGTATCATTGTTCTACAGTATCCTACTTTAAGGTCTCGTTTGATGATAACTGGTCTACGGACGCCAAGGCGAACGTGCAATTTCTAGTGGAAATGTGCAAGGAAGCCATGAAATACGTGAAGACCGTTGGAATATACACGTCGTACGGTGATTGGGTGTCGGTAACTGATAACGCTAATCAGTTGTTGCCGAATGTTGCCCTATGGTACTTGAGCATCTACAGTCCTGGCGCCGACGGAGAATCTGCGCAGAATTTCGACGATTTTCTCGATTTTGGGCCGTTTAAAAAGGAAATGGCCAAGATCAAGCAGTTCGGGATGGAGGAAACTGTTTGTGGAGTTGCGGTGAATCGCGATGTGCTGGTCGCATAATTTTTTGTTTAACTTTGTATTGTTGTGATTGATAAAATTTCGATTTCAATTTTGATAAGATAAATGTTTTGAACATCCGATACATGGTACCTCGATGTTTTGCAACTGTAACGTTTCGCAACTCCAAATGTCAAGACAAATATTTTTCGGCAGATATTGGGATTTGAAGTTGAGAGTTTGAGAGTTTTTAAAGAGAAAAAATTGAGTTGCGGAACGTTACAGCTGTGAAACGTCGTTCTTGAACATCCGATTCATTGTGGTTTGATCATCCATCCTATATAGTTTGTTCGTGCGTGTAACCAGTGACCGCTGTTCATATAATCCGGCGGATTATACCCACCTGATAAATACTCACTTTTCCCAAAGTTTAGTTCATTTTGGTTCCTGATTGCCAAACTCAAAATGCTGCTGAAACTGTCACTTGCAGTTTTTCTGCTACTACCTCATTTGCATTGCACCATGTTTTTCCCAACAATTTTCTCGGTGGAGGTATCGAAAAGAAAAATCAATAATCTGTTCTGTGCCCGTTCAATTTTTTAGTTTAGGTCAATGAAACTGTTACTTTGAAGTTCCCAATCGTCAACAAATTCAATCGAAATGTCGTTAACCCCAAAACGGGTCAATCTGAGGAGCAAATCTTCAGAATTTGCAATGGCAACAACACCAAAAACTGCGGATTCTGGATCGATAGAAAATTCGGTAAAAAGTCCTTATCAGGAGCCACATATTACAATCAGACCGAGAAGACGTTAGTAATCAAGAACTTTTTGAGAACCGACGAAGGAGTGTATGTCAGTGGAAACGGAAAAAGGGGATATTGTGTGAATATTGCTGGTGGTACAGGAGGCTGTAAGACTGGCTTTGGGGGATGAATAAAGATGTTTTATCATTTTATCAGTTAAAGCAAAGTATCCCGATTCACAGCGACGCCACAAACTGTCTCCTGAGTCGCGAATTGCTTAATTCTGGCCATCGACTTGGTAAACGGTCCGAAATTCAGAAAATCGTCAAAAGTCGGTTGGGATTCTCCAGTAACACCAGGGCCGTAGTTGCTCTGGTACCAGAGGACCACATTTGGCACGAGGGACTGAGCATTGTTGGTAGTTTGAACCCATTCTCCATAGGTAGTGTAGATTCCCACAGTTTTTCCGTATGATGTAATCCGATTGCACATGTCGATGATGAATTTCGTATTGTAACTGGTGTCTTGGGACCATGGGGTGTAGATTGTTTGGACCTTAAGGTCGTGGTTTTGATATTATCGAATTGTCGCCTAGGCTACCGTAACTAACCCCAAACTAACCTGTATGTAAATTGTATCATACTGAATGTTACTGGCTTTCAGTGCATTGTACGCCTTATCAACTTGACCGGCGGCATTGCCAACGTCTGGTTGAGGAGTGATATACGGGATAATCTTGAAACCCAAATTGTTCTTCTGAATCATCGTCATCGTCTGAATTCCATTAGTGTCCACTTGACCATTTGGCATGAAGACACGTGGCATGACATTTCCATAGTTGGCATTTTTGAAACATTTCAACTGATCCAGAGTGGTTGCAGCCGAGAAGTCCACACCATAAGTGTAGGCGGAAGTGGTGGAAATAATGCAGAGGAAGAGGGCAAATGTTACTTTTAACATTTTGGCGAGGTGATAGTGATAGTGATACTGATAGCAAATGTCAACTGAGCCTAACTTATAATATACCAACGATTTCGACTTATAAGATGGGCGTGGGTGACCTAATCGTGTCTTAATCCGGGATGACTTTGTGTGAGGGACAACTGATGACAATGAATGAAATGAAACTATACACTTTTTTGGCAAAAACCAAACGAAACGTGTCTAGTTTATTCGGCAGCTCTGAGCTCACAATCAGAAATCTCATTTTGGCTCATTTTATGTCAAAATGGTATAATTTAAGCACCCCGCGACAGCTAGGTCTGTTATCAGAAAAAATCGTGCTCGATTGTAGCTGAATTGACATCACTAATTGTAATTGACCGATAACGAGTAGAGTTCAAGATATTTACGTGAAAAACTAGCAAAAATCTTTATTATCGAGTTATGCCAGGACGTCTCTGTTCAACCAAAGGCCACAAAGAAACTCCTGAATCGCAAACTGCTTGATACGAACCGTGGACTTTGAGAAAGGTCCAAAGGGGACGAAATCATTGAAATTCGGTTGCGATTCTCCAGTGACACCTGGTCCGTGGACACGGAAGTACCATAGGACAGTATTCGGCACAAGGGAATTCGCGTTTCCAGTGACATACCACCAATCCTCAGCCGCTCCGAGGATTCCCACAGTTTTTCCGTACCCAGCAATGCGTTGGGCCATTGAGAGGAGGAATGGCATGTTTGTTTTGCTGTCAAACGACCAACTGGAGAGTGTTGGGTCAAGCTATAAGATTACTGTAGTTTGACAGAGTACTGTATGTATTCCAGACTGACCTGGATGTAGATTGTGTCGTAGTTAACGTTATTGGCTTTCAGGGCATTGTACATTTTGTCAACTTGAATCGCTCCATCACCAACATTGGGTTGCGGCACAATGTACGGAATCGTTTTGATACCCAATCCGTTCTTTTGAATCGCCGACAACGTGTTAATACCATCGTTGTCCACTTGGCCATCCGAGTTTAAGACACGTGTCATAACCGCCTTATAGTTGGAATTTTGAAGACATCTCAATTGGGTCAGACTCGCTGGACCAGTGAAATCGACAGAGTAGGCGAGAGCCGAGGTGGTTGAGCAGCAGAGGAAGGCGAATATCAGTGATAAGAATGACTTTATCATTTTGATCTGATCTGATCTGGTGATATGGAGGAGAAATTGGGGGAAGTATTTATACTAGGAATACAGGAATTACGAATTGCGGAAAGACGTTTTTCATTGAAAAAAGATAAAAAATGACATCAAACTGAACTGATAATTGTCAATTCGATTTTTGATACGTGATAAACAGAACATGATATCAGAGTTTCGATCAGAAACTTTTCAGACTCTTGGACTGGATTGTTTGTTTTCAAAAATTTGATTATTGCTTAAATTTTTTGACAAAGCCGTGGGAATCTACACTTCGAATGAAGATTGGGTCCAGGCAACTGGAAATACTCAGCAGCTGGTTCCAAATGTTGCTCTATGGTACCTGAGTGTCTATGGACCGGGTGTAACCGGAGAAACCCAACCGACTTTCGACCATTTTATAAGCTTGAATTATTGATAAGAATTATGACTGATAAAATGATTTCCTAACGAGCGTCTCCTCGACTTTCCTTTCATTGACAACGACTTCTGATAGTTTTTTCAATTGTAAGATTCAAAATGTTCATTGCTACATTCTAAAACGTCAAAATGTTTCGTTGTGACATCAGCAACTGATAACAAGTTTTGCATTTCTGCACGTTACGTGCTATCAACAAAGCTAAAAGTCAATGCTCATTCTTATCAGTTTTATCAGTTCGAAAACAACAACAAAAACTGATATCAATTCGTCGAAACAACATCGCGATTCAGATGAACTCCACAAACATTCTCCTCCATTCCAAACTGCTTGAATCGGACCATCGACTTTTTAAACGGTCCGAAAGCCACAAAATCGTCGAAATTCTGCTTGGACTCTCCGGTAACACCAGGCCCGTAGACATCCGAGTACCAGAGTACCATGTTTGGCACGAGGGTCTTCACGTTTCCAGTAATAATGGCCCAGTCGCCAAGTGTCGTGTACATTCCCACCGATTTCCCGTAGTAGCTGGCGCGTTTGCACATGTCCAGAATGAATTGCACGTTTGCATCGATATCAGAAGACCACGTGGCAGAGTAAATCGATACTTGGATATAAAAAGTTTCGAATTGGATGTTCTTGGCTGTCATTGCATTGTACATCTTCTCAACTTGAAGCGATCCATTGCCAACATTCGCTTGAGGTGTCATATAAGCATAGGTGTTCAGGAAAAGTTTGTTCTTCTGATTCTGAATCACCAACATCGTCTGAATCCCATCGGCATCCACTTGACCATTCGATGCGAAGACACGTGCCATAATCGTTCCATAGCCAGCAGTTTTCAAACATTGCAATTCGGTCAGATTCGTCGGACCCGAAAAATCCACAGCATAGCCGATTGCCGAGGCGGTGGAGGGGAGCAGAAGTGCCAGTGATAAGATGATTAACATTCTTGTCAATGATACTGCTCCGATGCGTAGAAGATCTTTTATAGTCCCATCAGTGGTCAACAATTGCGTTTCCGGAGGGTGGGAGATCGTGGGTGGAGGGGCGGTGCGGTTATCAGGGATTACAGGGAGTTAAGGAGGGGGAGGGAATTTGGAAATGAAAATCAAACCATAAACTGATAAGGTTTCCGGGGAAAGGGCGTTGACAGGGGAGTCTAGAAGTCTAGAAGTCTATATGTAGATGGTTTGGATTCCAAACTTTGGAGCAGGAAAGATGAAAAGATCAGGATTTCCTGGAAAAAATAAATCGAGGAATTACGAAAAACCATTTTTAGGCCCGAGAGCCTGAAAAATCAGAAGCCTAAAACGTTGAGACTTAAACCTAGAGGATTATAAGTTCAAATGGTCAAAAACCGAAACATCCTAAAATCTGAAGCCAAAATTCATGATTTTAGAAGCCAAAACCTAAAAATCCGGAAGTCCAGAACCTCTGGACCAGAAGACTGAAAACCACGAAGCCCAGAAGCTCAAAAAGTTAAAATCTAGATGAAGAATTTAATCAGTCCAAATGCCCAAAATCCTAGATTTCAGTTATCAAACGTCTAAAAGTCTAGACCCTGAATGTCTAAAGCAGAGGAATCCGAAAGACCAAAAGCCTGACATATTATACTGAAAGTCCTAAAAATCAATAATCCCTATTCAGAAGCCAAAATGACCAATATTTCAAATGCCCAACGGCCTGAAAACCGTGCCTAATTCCAATCCGAGACCAATGTTCAATCTGCAAATCTTGGCACCCTGCCAAGCCAAAGACGACGGCCGGCCGCAGCACTCCCGCGGTCTGCGTCTCTCACCATTTCCACTCTCTCAGACACCATACGACACTCCACTATCCCGCTTTTTGCGCTCAATCTGGCGCGCGGGTATATTTACACCATTTGAATTCGCCTTGTTCCTCGAAACCTTTTTTCTCTTTTTTTTTGTGTTTTTCCGAATGAAAATCTGTCAATTTTCCAGAATTCTCAATGTTCCCGATCGCCGGACACGCCGACGACGAGTCGATGCTCAACGATCAGGGAATCTTCAACGATGGGATGGACGAAGAGGAAATCGACGTGATCAACGACGAGGGACGCGAAGACGAAGACGTCGAGCAGCAATTCCATCATCCCGGACATGTTTTGGAAGTTTTCGACGAGGAGGAGGAGGAAGATATGCAGTATGATTACATGGATGCGGTTAGTTTTGGTTAAAAACAAAAATAACTATTCCAAATTTTTCAGGAATTCGGTTCCGAGCCCCTTCAACAGTTCGACGATGGAATTCTGGAGAATCGGGATCTTTACGATGCTCATTATATGAACATTGAGCCCGATTATTTGATGGAGAAGCAGGAGGATTTCATGTTCAATACGCTCGAGAATCGTGAGTTTTAGACCCACTGAAAATCCATCAAATCCACTATTTTTCAGCCCAAAACATCTCACGAATCACTCGCGAATCGCGTCTCGCATTGTATCCCGAAATGCGAATGCTTCCGCCGCTTCGTCGAAATCCCAGAAGTCAACCCATCAAGAATACGTCGGGAAAGACACAAGCACAGAAATTGGCAAAGTACGCACCGGCGGCAGCGGCGCTTTTGAAGGCAATCAAGTTCTATCCAGATGATCCGGAAAGTATGACCGAGAAGAGTATCAAAACGGAGAATTTCGAGTCTGGACCTGGACATGGTGCATCCCTTATCGCCCATCCAAGTGCTAGTGCTCGTCAGGCAGAGGGAACTTCAAAATCCAAGTCAATTCCATCATTCCGAAAGCTCTACAAAGCACCACCGCCGCCAATGGACAGAATCCCGAAATCCGTCGATACCATGACGTCGTGTATGCCCC
The DNA here is from genome assembly GCA_900536345.3 of Caenorhabditis sp. 39 LS-2015. NCBI lineage: Eukaryota > Metazoa > Nematoda > Chromadorea > Rhabditida > Rhabditidae > Caenorhabditis > Caenorhabditis waitukubuli. The sequence goes on along the minus strand of LR573423.1, from coordinate 3,306 downwards.
TCACCCCGCTTCCCGATCGATTCTATCAGCGACGAGTGACAATCAATGCCGAACAAGCGGGATTCATTTCGGAATGCTGCCAGTGTCCAGTTTGTCAGTTCATGTTCCGAAACTCTGCACTGCTCATGACACACATGGAAAAACACCGAAAAACCGGCGAGAAAGAGGTCGTCAAGGCGACTGCCGGATTGGTGTGCCCGCTGAGCAATTGCAATCTGCGATCCGACACCATCGCCACCGTCGTCAAGCACATGAAAATGGCTCACGGACTCAGCGAGCTGCCGTTCGAACGCGTCGTTTTCAAGACGATCGCAGAGTTCAAAATGTGGAGAGCCGAGTTGGAACGACTGACAATGTCGAGATTCAGCAGAGTGTCCGGCAAGCAGAATATTTTCAGCAAGTCGACGTAAGTTTTGGAAATTAGAAGATTCAAACAAAGTGGATCAAACGATATCTGCAATTCGGCGTGTTAGAGGCTCCCGCCACGCTTCTAGATTACGGTAACACTCATTTTGGCTGTGCGACTGTGCGAAGCATTTTTATAAAATTCTCCGGTAAAAAACCCAGTTTTTTCGGGGATTGCCGGTTTTTTTTGGAAAATTTTTTGAAAAAAGTAATTATTTATGTTTTTCAGTTTATTTTCACTGATTTCTCTCCTTTTTTGTCTGTTTAACTCGGGGTTTTCCAGAAAAAGACAAGAAAGGAGAGAAATCAATGAAAACAGACTGGAAAATACAAATTATTGCTTTTTTCAAAGCTTTTTGCAAAAAAAATCCGACAAAACTCGAAAATAAACGGTTTTTTATCGAAGAATTCGATCAAAATACTTCGCACAGTTGCACAGCCGAAATGAGTGTTACCGTAATCTAGAATCGTGGCGGGAGCCAATGACACGCCAAAATGAATTTTATATCCAAAAAATCGATATTTTCCAGCTACTATCAATGCCACCATTCCGGCGTCATTCCGTCAAGCATGAAAACCGCCGAGGAGCTGAAAAAGGCGAGAAATCGACCGAGTAAGAAGTTCGGAAAGACTTGCACCGCGTTTTTCCATATTCGAGAGAATGATGATGGGTAAAAAGGAGATGGACAAGAAAAATTCCAACGTTTCCCTTTTCAGAAGCGTCTTGCTCCGCGGTTGCACAAAACACACCGGGCACGGTGTCATGGTACGCGCTCTACCGCTAACCGAAGAAATCCGTTTGGAAATCGCCAACTTCCTCGTCAAGGGCTACGACGAGAACACCATCATCGACACAATGCGCGCACAATCCAATCCGAAAGATCGGCGATATTTCCTTCAAGCGTACGAGATCCGCAACGTGGCCAACAAGATCGAGCGGTTCAAGGAGGACTATAAGCGGAAAGCGGACACCGGTGAAGCGCTTCCGAATCTCGCAGAGGTTATCAGTGTGAAAGGACGTCGAGAGCGAGACGATGACGTGATTCCCACGTCGAAAGCCACTCTTTCGTGTAATCCGTATCCAGTGGTTATGGAAGATGATGCTCAGGTGTACACTGAGGAACAGATCTACGAGCACGATCATCAGCACAACTTCTACGATCCGGAACCCGAACCCTCATCAGTTGTGGTAGAAGACGGACAATTCAATGTTCCGGAAGACGTCCAGCAAGACGAATCGTCCCTACTTCGCGAGGAAACCAAGCCAGAAAACATCCAAATCGTCAAGAATCCACCCGAAGAAACGCTGATTCAACACCATCAACCTTCCACGTCTTCCAACCCGAATGTCCGTCATTCGAGTCGTCTGATGACGAAAAAGCGGCGAGTTTACTCGAGAAACGGGCAGGATGTGGATATGGGAGTGGACGGTGACTATCAGGATGGAGATTATGTTGGGCAGTAGGCCGTTATTGTATTTTTATTATTTTTTAAAATATTTTTTCTTTTTTTTCCGTACATACGATTGTCCCACCTTATTTTGTCGTCTTTCTTTTTTGATTGAATAAAATTGAAATTGAAAATTGAATAAATTTTTTAAATTTCAACAAAAAATTCCAAAAATTCCAAAAATTGAAAAAATTCAGAAAAATAGAAAAAAAACAACAAACACAAACAAAAAAACCAAAAATGTCTCAAATATCCTTACCGGGCCAAAGCGGATGCGATGTTTGGACAATACCGTCGTTCCAACTCGGAAAACTTTCCGGAACAGTGTCATCCAAATGGGCAATGACATCCGGCGATAGACGGTAGTCCAAGGCTTCCAGATAGACTGTCGCCTCGTCTGAAAACGTGGAAATGCCGAAATTTTTCTTTTTTTTGTTGAAAAATCGAAAAAATCGCTTTTTTTTAGAGATTTCAAGCCAAAATTTCGGAAAATCATCAATTTTCACTCATTACTCATGAAAAATGCCCAATTTTCGTCCAAATTTGCTCAATTTCCACTCAAATTAACAGTTTCTCTCAATTTTTCCAACAAAAACTCACCGAAAGTGAATGCTCTCGGCAGAACGATGGCTTGCTTGTGAAGAAGCCAGAGGAGAGCGAGTTGACGAGGTTTCTGGAAGAAAATTGAACGAAAATCAGAAAAAAACGACAAAAATGACGATCTCTGTTGGATTTAGAGGAAAATTTCCAAAAAAACGCACAATTCCCAGTGGTTTGGCGACCGCCAGAAGCTCCCGACTCGTGTCCACACTGATCGTCGTGCTCGTCTCGTCTTCTGTGCCGAATGGCCAGGCGGCCTCGAATGCGATTCCGTTTTGGGTGCAGAAATCGAGAAGGGGCAGGTGCTTTTTGAAGACGACGCTAAGTTCGGCCTGAGAATAAATTGGTGGAAATTTTAGATTTTTAGAGCGATTTTTTGAATGAAAATTGGGGTTTTCAAGCGAATTTTGGAGACTCCGACGTTTCGCAATTGTAACGTTTCGCAACTCGATTTTTTTGTCTTCAAAATGTTCTCTCAAACTTCAAATCCCAATATCTGCCAAAAGTTGCGAAACGTTACACCTAATTCTGATAAAAATTACTGTTTTTCAAAATGGGAGCCTCCAGGACCTTGCGAAACTGAAAATTTCGAAACTTTTCATGTCAACCAACAGAAATTGATCAATTTTGATAAAATTGTCCAGTTTGACAGCAATTTGGGCTCCAGTTGCGCCGGTTTCGAAATGTCGCGGTTTCGAAATGACATGTTTTCTCGAAATGGTAATTTTTGAAAGGTCCCGGATTTTTGAAAGGTTGCACTTTTTCAGTGAACTGACAAAAATTGCATTCTCAAATTTGAAATTCTAAGAAAAATTGAAAAAATAAAATTTATCGCCGGTTGATTTTCCTGAG
>LR573397.1:0-15696 GCA_900536345.3 Caenorhabditis sp. 39 LS-2015 | reverse complement strand
ATGATCTTTGTGTGACTTGAGCGTTTTGAATTCTCTCCTCGCCCTTGTGGCCTTCAAAGATCCTCCATTCTGTTATCTCAGTATTTGCTAACCATTTGCATATTAACCTGACTTGATTCTGATGAAACACCAATAAAGTTTGCTGCCAAAAGACCGTTTGATTTGTGTTTATTACATAATGTCCCTAACATATTTTAATTATATATTTGTGCCCACTAACAGAACACCGCACCATTTACTTGATAACATCGAATCGTTTAAGAATCTATGAAAAATTGCTGTCATCGTGCCAAATCGTCTTAGATTTTATCAGATCACAATGCGAAACACGGTTTATGTATCATTTTTAAAAAATCGTCAAATTCCTTCTGCTTCAAATTGGATCCGACAAAACAAGAAACAGGAGAAAATACGATTTTTTGGGAGGAAAATCGAATTAAATATATGATTTTCTGATTGTGAGATATTTTGCTTGTTCTTTATAAAAGAAGAGTAAAGTTTAAAAAAAAAACAGATAGTTATATCGAATTGTTGCTGTATTAAAGATGTTCTTAAATTTATAGTATGTATATCACCAAATTATCATATCACAAAAAACTTGATACGTAGTGCAAAAACGTCGCAGATTGAGATCTTTGATGTTTTTTCTTCTGCTGAAAATTTTTTAAACGTTTTCCAAAGACAATCGGTCCAGTTTTTCTCACTACCAACCAAACAGCTTGTTCTTTTCATAGTTTGTGTCAAGAAGCGCTTGTTATCTCATTAATGTGTGAAAACTGAGATTGCATTGTTTTCTCACAATTCTGAGTGTTCCGAGTAGTTTTCTATCGAGATAACAGCTACTCTACAACTTTATGGGAATCATTTTTGTTTCAGTAACGGGTGACGTCGGGCACTCTTCTCCGAGAAGAAACATTTTATATACTAAATTGAAATTAATATGCCATCTATTTTTATTTCTATATTTCAACATCAAAGCACACACTTTCATATATTTTGACATGATTTTTATCGGTCTGCAAAAACCGATCTTCTGTGTTCTGACCCCAATATTTTCCTTTTCGTATTTTAAAAGCGATGTTTGTAGTTTGAAATTCATTCCACCTTTATTCCACAACATACAGAGATATGACTGGACAAAAAGCGCCGCGTATTTGTTCGTTCCTCGGGGTGGACCGATACAATCTTTCCGAAACACTTCACGAAGACTTTGAAAATCGGGGGGATGCGGCAATCTTTCCAGATTTGTCGATTTCGGGAGTACTGTATTTGAAATTAATGTGTATTAGCAAAAATGTCATCTACCACTCAAAAACCTTCAAAAAGACCAGACCTTCAAGGTATTCGGGGTATTGCTATCATTGCTGTTCTGATATTTCACTTTTTCCCCGATCAATTTCCAAATGGATATCTTGGAGTTGATCAGTTAGTTGCAGCTTTGCTTATTTTTAGAATAGAAAAATTTTAGATTCTTTGTCCTCTCCGGATTTCTTATGTGCATGTTGCTCAAACGAAAAGAAAGAAATGCTCCTCATTTGCTAATTTTTACGTTCTACTTGAAACGGTTTAAAAGAATATTACCTCTATATTTTCTAATAATTTTCTTGTCAATGGTCTCATTGTATAACATTTTCCCGGACACTGCTTTAGAATTGAATAAGTCATCGGCTTCTAAAGCTCTACTTTTTATTTCCAACCGACCTAAAGCGGAAGCTGAAGGATATTTTGAAATGGTAAGGAATTATAGCAACAAGTTTCACTTTTTTCAAATTTTTTTGCAGATTTTCTCCTCAACAGATATTTTTTCCCATACATGGTCATTATCAGTAGAAATTCAATTTTACTTTTTAGTACCTTTTATGTTCCTTATAGCAAACAGTTTAACTAACAAGCTACAATACGTGTTTTATGCTATTTTCGGTAAACATTAAAGTTTGGTTCAATAAAATGAAAATTAAACTTTAGGAGCATCAAGTTTCATCTTCCATTCAAAATCTCCAGACTCAATTGCTTTCAATAGTGTTTTTGCTAGAATTTGGCAATTTTTGATTGGTTGGACACAATTTCTAAGAAATTATTCATGAGAATGGTATTTTTTAGGAATGGTTGTTTATTTATTAACCGATTCACAAAGGAAAGATTACTTGCCGTTAAAGGATAACTACAAGGATAAAGAGCCTTTGTTAGAAAATAAAGAACTTCTTTGCAAAACGATCGCAACAGAAGCCATTTGGCATATTATCAAGTATTTTATCATTATGTCATTCATTATCATCGTACTTTGTCAAATAACTTTTCCAGCTTTAATTGTTAGGTATTTAGGTCATAATTATTTCTAAAAGCTAGTTTTTTAGATTTCTTACTACGCTACTCACGGGCTTGATAATTTTCATTTCTGAAAATGATCCCATTCTATCAAACAAAGTGTTGACTTATATCGGAGACATTTCGTATTCCTTATATCTAATTCATTGGCCAATTTGTGCGTATTGCAGATTGATTTATGGAAATAATTTTTGTTGTATGAAATGTTCCAACCAACAAAAAACCTAACACAATGTTTCAGATCTTATCATCGGCATGCTTTTATCAGTAATTCTTGCTATTTTGACATTTGAGACATTTGAAAAATGGTACCTCCACGTGCCTCCTTTACAAAATGGGATTTTAGTTGCTGTCATGTTTTTTGTGAGCCTGCTAACCATAAATCAAAGTGACATTGTTGACTATCTTCTGCCGAACACAATTGGGACAAATACAACTCGACTGGACAGGATAACAAATGACTTAACTATTGGTAAGTGGAACGTTTTAGAAAATGAAAACTTTTTTATTTTGTGTTTAGAAGATGCGGGTAGATTCAACCGTAGGTGGAATAGTAAGGAGTATCACAATCTGTTGTCTCCAACATGTGTCTATGAACAAAATGACACCCCATTTGGATGGTGCAGACATCAAGGACTATCTCAATACTCCAAATATAAAATGGCAATATTTGGCAATAGTTGGACAGCAAATCATGCTACATTGTTTTATCAAGAATGTGGAAATAAGGCGAAAAGTATTTTACAAGGATCTATTACCTGTTAGTTAGTTGTTTTGTACCTTTAACTAGTAGTTCCTCTAGCGTGCGAACCACTTTACCCAACACAACATATTCAATCTTGTAAGGACAGTTTTAATGAATTCCTGGAACGAATTAGGAATGAGAAACCGGATTTTGGGTTTATCATGTCCAGGTAATCGTATTTTTGAAAAAAAAAGTAATTCACTTGTTTCTGTTGCAGATTTATTTCCGTCGGCAGTCCTAGAACTGTTGAAGAAGTTTCTCTCGGCATTGACCCTATCTACAATGTCATGAAAGCACAGACACTCAAATTATTGAAGTATATTGGAAAGAAACTTTATATTTTAAATGCAATTCCAAATCCGGCCACAAGGAACATACAATTGATAGTGAAATTTCTTAAACAAGGGATGGATTTGAGGGAAATCGATGTGAGTCAAGCAAAAATATTATAATTGGAAATGGAAATGCACAACGTTTTTCAGAAGCTAGTTGTTGATATGAATTCTTACAAAATCGCTCGTGAACGATATTTCCGACTAGCAATGGATTGTGGAGAAAAATGTGAACTTATTGACTATGAGCCGTTATTTTTCAATAATACAACCGAAACATTCCGGTATTATGATGAGAAGGGATTTGCTTTCATGACTAGAGGACTTCACATTTCACCACGGGGTTTAGAACATGTTCGGCCGATTTGGCATGAGATTTGTAAACATTTATAGTGGTAGAAAATAATAAAATTAAGGTTCAATATATAATGAATGCAACAAAATTAATCTTTGAAAAAAAAAAGCAAGAAAGCAATATAAAAAGGTTCAATACTCGCCAAAAGAAACTCATTTTACTCGTTGTTATTAAATACGCTATGACACATATGAAACAGCTGACCATATGCAGCAATGAATGTTCCAGGGCTAATTTTTACATAGTTTCATAAAATGGAATGCTAATGCATTTGATTCAATTGATTTTGAATTTGTACAACGTAGGAGTCAATCCAGTAGCATACCGTGTTGTATGATATGTTTAATTTAAGAGAAATCTGGAAAAACACCTATAATCGTTTTTTTTTTTTAATTTTACTAACTCTGACTCGTTCATCGTAGGTGATCACTTTCGGTTTCCTCGCAACTGCCCAAATTACCTCCGAGTTGTTTTTATTAAGAATGTCCACGTCATCATACATCCCAATTTCATTGATATGACGGACTCGTTGGGTATTGTAGAATCTTTGTACTTCCTCATAGCTGGTATTCAGATGAGTGGCAAGCTCAATATATTTCTTCGGATTGGGGAAATGATCCTTCAAAAATTCGTCCATCATAATATCTTGTTTATCCTGCTCCGACAACGTTTTTTTCAATGGGAGCATTTCTGAAAATAATTTTAGTATGAAAGGGCAATAGGAACAAAATATACTTTGCACTGTGCTCTTTCTGCGAGCATCATCATGGAAACGTTGACGAACTGTAGAAAATCGAGTCCGGATGTTCTTGGAATGCAGACCAGTCATTTCAGCAAACTGAAAAAATACATACATACATGTTATAAAAATAATTCTGAATATTTTAAAACTCACAAGATGCACATGACCAACAGTGAAATTTTTGCCAGTTTTCAAATGCTTCTCAAACTCGCCGTCCAGTAAATCACGAATGTCTTCTCTAATTGTCTTCGGGGCTGGGTACATCTCTTGCTCAATGTAGTCCTTGACCCGATCACAAACGTCGCCTTTGTCGCAAACGACATTATAATGTTTTCGTAGACGCTCATAATTATCGAAAACAACACGATACTTTGATCCAGTCTCATCAGCCATGTTCAGCATTTCTTGAACTGACGGGTGCATTTTATTGCTAAAACGCTCGATTATCATTTTCCGAAGTTTCAATGGTCCAGCCATCCAAACTACTTCCATGCCTAGAAATAACATTTATTAGTCGTTTAGAAACTGTCTCATTATGTCATACCTCCTTCCTCTCCGCCAATTTGAAGTTCTTGTCTGTTCCAATTGTTGTCGTAGTCATCCATATTATCTCCATTGAATGTTTGCAGTTGTTTTTCAGACCGACCAGCTTTTGCAGAAGTTTTCCCCTTTTTTGGTGTGGTAAACTTGATTTTCTTTGGTCGATTTGGGTCTTCCAAACTTTCCAACGTCTCTTTTTTTGGCGGGTTTCCTCTATTCTTCAATAACATTTCAAGGCGTGGGTGCATCTGGACCACTTCTTTTTCGGGGATGGTCTTTTTAACTGGCGATTTTTCAGGTGTTGTTATTTTTTTGACCATCAGTTCAGCTCTGACAGTTGACGTTGATGGTTGAGACGGAGATTTTTTGTTCATTTCGTCAGCAGTTTTTGCAATCGGTGTCAGACTGTTGATTTTGTCAGGTGACTCAGCCCTGGTTTTTGAATGCATGTCTAGTTCTTGAAAATGAGAAACTAATTGTCGAGGTGCTTCAGAAATGGTTGGTATTTTTACTGGAGCGTGAGACGTAATAGTTGAGGCACTGCACGAGGAGAGTCCTTGAAACTGCAAAACAATTAACTTAAAAATAAAAAATCAAGTTTAAAAACAGTAACTGTTGGAATCTCCAATTGTCTCTCTACTACAATTGGTTCCGGTTCACATCTGATATTTCTCTGGAAATTAAATGATACTTGTTAATATTTTGTCAAAAAAACTAACCAAGGGAACGCGTTTTGGATAAATTGTCAAAACGGCCGGGAAATGCGGTCGATGTTTTCTTCGCATTGAAAAATATGGCTGGTTTCGAAATTTCGGAGAGGGTAGCTTTGGGGGCGAAGATTGAGGAAGAACTGGAGGTTTTACAGGCGAGAGATGAAGAGGAGCTGAAGATTTGACTGGCAAAGGCTGGGAAGACAGTGAAAGTTTTGATTTCTCAGGCGAAGACTGAAGAGGAACTGGTGGTTTCACAGGCAGAAGTTGAACAGGAGCTGATGATTTGACTGGCAAGGGCTGGGAAGGCAGTGAAGGTTTCGATTTCTCAGGTGAAGACTGAAGAGGCATTTCGATCGAAGGCACTTTCAACGTAGGTACTTTTTCCGCAATTGTAGGAATTTTTTCCGGTGTTTTTACAGCTACTGACTGATGTTTTGCTTCCACTGGTGCTTTTACAATGGGCTTCTTGAGACTGGTTCCCAATTTCAATTTGACTTTCTCAGGTTTTCCATAGACACTTGCAACAAGTTTTGCATAGGAGATAGTCAGTGTTTTTGGCTTGACTACCGGTTTCAATGTTTTAGAAATCTTTAAAGAAAAAAAGTTTCCATTGTCAAAAATTGGTTTTAACTCACATTTTTTGTTGGACTTTTTTTCAAGGAATCTTTTTCATCGGTTTCTTGTTTTTCTTGAATAGGCTCACTCGCAGGGCAGCGAAACATTTGTCCTCGCAAATGAAAACGGTTCTGCAAAAATATTTTAAACTTTTCTTCAAATTTTTCAATATATTCTTACCTTCATGTAATCCGCGCTAATGACACCTACAATTTGAGTGTTCATAGAGCTTTGAGTCTTGTCCAGAACAGATTTCTGAAATATGAAAAGTACAAAACGCTGTGTGACTGTGTGACGCTGTGTGACACTTACAAAAGTGAAAATTGGGAAACAAATCAAAGCTTGGGCTTTGATGATCTCTTGTTGTTTTCGATGATGTCGAGAAATGCACTCGGAACAATTTGCCATCATTTGATTGTTTACCTATTTTTTTTAAATAAGAAATTCGTTTTGATTTTGACAGAATAAAAAAACTCACTTTTTCCAAATATGCAGTTTTTCCCTGAAAATAAAAAAAATTAATAAGCAATTTTCTACTTCGGAGACAAATTTACCCTCTCTATTTTCTGTTCTTCTTCAGATTTGCGTCCATTTGTCACCACAGCCTTTTTAAATTGGTGCTGCTTACATGGATTTTTCAAATCTGCCAATTCCAACTCACAATGTTTTGTGGAGTGTTGCACCATGTTTTTCCTCAAATTTTCTTGATCTTTGAAATTTTTTAAATGAAAACTTACTTGGGCAGTTCTGTGCTGCATATGGAGCAAAAGACATGCTCAATATTGATTCGACCCCCAACTTTTTCGTTTTTCTCCTTACACAACTTGCTGTATCCGTGATCATTGTAGTAGTTATTTATGAATTCTTTCTCTTCTCTTGGAATTTCCTTTGGCGCCTTCCAATCCTCAGTTTCTCCCATTGCATCAAACTGGGTTGCTTCAAAATGCTCTATGCAAGCAACTGGGTTTTCTTGGCAGAGCATCCTGCCATAATTCTCTTCTCCTATTGCCTTTTTCCATTCATCCACTGCTTCTGGTACCAACTTTTTCGGAAGGGCCACTACATCGTGTCTATACCGGCAAAACGAGCAGATACAACACACGAAAATGTCGGTCATCTCATTGAAACGTTTTTTGTAACTGAAAAACAAAATTATGAACTCAAAACAATTAGAAATTGAGCAAAAAAGAAAAAAAGCGACGCGCGTAAAATCGATATAATTCAACGTAATGGCGGTGGCCGAGAAATATCGGAGGTGGAAGAGGAATACACACAGAGAGTCTCGGCAAGAAATGGATAGGAAAAAAGGGGAAATGGAAAAGAATTTCTTGGCAAATAAAGCAAACAATGTTGAATAGTAACACAATATTTATAATAAAAATGAAAAATTAATAAAATTTAACCATAGAGAATTTGACTGTACATAAATCACTCAAAATTTGTTATTTGTTAATTTTTTTGGTTTCAAAAATAAAAGAATGGAAGATAATTTAAATACACCTATATAATAGTTAAACTGGAAAATAATATAAAAATGTTAAGCACAAAATCAGTTTTTATCTGTGTATCTTTGAACCTGTTTTCAAAGTTTTTTCAAGTTTTGTAAGAAAATTCTCCATTAATTGCACAATTTTTAAACAGATTTTTTTCAACAACATTTACAGGTTTTTCACATGTTGACAATCCTTAGAGTATGTATACAGACAATTTTTTGTTATTTTTACATTCTGAATTCATTTTTGAGATTTATACCAAAATGTTGTTATTTTTTGTTTTGCTGTGTTCTAATTATTTAAAATAAAAAATCAATGTTTTTGACACTTTAGAACAGTGCGTCATAGATGGTTCTCAATAGAGCATGATTGCAATATCCCTAATTCCTTCTGTTGTTTCACATATTTTGTTTTTTTAGTTTTGCATTTTTTTTATAAATCAACAATTATATATCTTGTATTTAATTTAATTTCAATTTTTTAGCTTGGGACTTTACAATATGATGTCTGTTCAAAAGAAACCGTACCACCTGGCGCTAAAAACTTATAAAATGGAAATCGAGCCAAAGCTAGTTGCGTGGACGCGTCGAGGAACTCAAGAGAACAAAATCAAGGGTGAGTAATACAAACATTTTTTACCATCTTTTGTTTTTAGGTTGGTGGTACAGCATGCCTACTCTGGTCAACTCCATCGTCTTACAACATTCCGACTTGGCGACGGTTTTGAAAGTGTGTACGTTATCTTCAGTGGACCGACAATTTGTCCACCATTCGGTGTTGTTTGACTTGAAAGGAGCCGCAATTGTCTCCAAAACCGACGTGTTTTACGTCTGCTACAGACTGCTCCAAGAAAAGATAACTTTCCGGATCCGCTACTCGCGATCGTTTGGCGTGTACCAGGTGAGTATAAATTTTATTGCTTAAAAGTAAATGAGGTTATTTTAGGCTTTCTTTCCAATCGGTACAAAAACTCAGCCTGGTTCGGTTCGTGAAAATAGCGCATTTGCTCTTCCAGCAAAACTTTTGAAAAATCTGTTGAAGCACAACGCTTTTGAAGCTATCTACGACAAGAAGTCGCAGCACTATCAAGTGATAGGACTCGGCAATAATGATAAGCTGGATTTCTGAGAATTAAACCTACATCAGCTTCATTGTTCATCAATTAATGGTTTCCTGAGAATTTAGCTTATTATATAAAGTTGTTATATATAAAAAAACCAGTAATTAAATCCAATATTTATTTCAAAGTGCATTACAAGATAGGAAGTTTGCAAAACAATATAGTCTGACGAATTATAAAATGCAAACAAAAAAGTGAATGACAATAAGTGTAAAATACAATGAAATTAACTGAACACGTGTTGTGGCGAAAGAAGTTTTGTTTGCACGATTCAAAAATCACAGTTCATCCTGAAATTTTTAATTTTTTACTAGAAATGTTTTTTTCGAAAATCCACTAACCAATACGTTTAAAATAAAATCAATTGCTGCTGCCTCATTTTTGTCGCATGCGTAGTACGCCTGGAATTTTCCAAATTATTTTTATTTCAAAACAATTTTGACTCGCCTCAACAACCAATGCTTCTGGTGCGTTGACGACGATTGCTTTGATCCTGCGAATTGCCTCGGCCTCTTCTCCACTTGCTTGAATCTCGTTGCGCGGAGCCTCGATTGGACGAGTTCTTTCTCGAATAGTTCCTTCTGGCAGCAAGCGGTTTGGCACACCTCCCAGAATGTCCATGAATACATCTTGGTTGTTGTACAACGTTTCCATCATTCTGGGGTTCTCCTCAGAAAGTTGGTCGACAATTGAATCGACCGAATCCGGATTTTGTAGCAGCATATCCCGGATATTGTCTAGATCTGGGAGATTTGCAATTGTAGTCAAATCTTCAATTTCCCAGTTGCTCAGTTGTCTTGCCGGTCCAGGTGTCGGACGGTTGTTTTCTTCACGAGCTTGAACAGGTGGAGCTTCTCCAACGACATTATCGGGAATTCCAGTGAGAAGGTACTCGACGGCACGATTGGCATCCCAGAATGCTGCGCGAAGAGTTGCAATGACAGACTCGCGATCGTATCCCAAATCCATAACAGCTTCCACTGACGCTTCTTGTTCGGCTGTGAGACCAGAAGATTCTGGAGCAACCACGGCTGGTTGAGACACGGCTGGTAGAGACTCTACAGCAGGTTGCGCAACCGATTCAGTGGCAGGAGCAGCGACTGGAGCAACCGGTTTTTTCTATAATTTGTTTTTTTTTGAAAAATATCAAAGCTTTTTCAATATATGTACCTTGACAATCATAACTACAACAAACTTTGATTGCTCGAATCCAATCTCTGAGACTTTAACATAGTCCTCCAGTACCTTAAAAACAAGTTTTTACTAATAATTTTATAGAATTTTTGAATACCTTGCCATTATAAATGAGTTTCTGTAGATCAATGGCAAATGCTTCTCCTCTCTCAGCAATCTTGGTCTTGACATCAGAAATCTAAAGGCGGACCATTATTTGGATCATGTTATGTGAGAGGATTAGTGAGACTAGTCGTTATATGAACAGAACAGGTGCACTAATACGCTCTCGAAAAGGAGAAGGGGCCCCCGCGCATTTCTGACGTCTATTGGTTATTAGAAACGCTTGATATTATATACTCACAGTTTGGTCATCTTCAAAGTCAAACTTGAAGTTAATCTGGGTAAGAGTTCTGAAGGAGATCGAGATGGTCATGGTGATGCAAGATTTCGTAATCTGAAAGCAGGGGAAAAATTGATTTTCATCAATGAAATTTCAAATAGATGCGGGAAAAACAGACAATGATAAGGAAAGTGATGAAGTTGACTGTTTTTCTTATCAGTTATCAGTTTTTAACTGGAGAATGAGCAAGTGAAAATGGAAAAAGAACAGATAGAACAACATATAAAGGGAATGAATAGATAGTCATAAGAAAGAGAAAGAGAGAAAGAGGCTGAGGGCACATCGTAATATGACTGTGGACGCACACCGTTCAATACTTATGGTCATGAAGGAACCTCCCGGACGGCCATCGACGCAACATGCAACGCAGTGAATAGGGTAGATTATCGACAATTTTCTGGGTGGCCGGACTACGGGTGCCGCACCAATGTACGTATTAATCCGAGCAGAGCATGCGTAACGCAAGACGGAGATCATAATTAGAAGCCGTATTATAAAATTTTTGGTCCGATAAGGATACCAAATTAAAAGGACAATTATTTAAGATATAAACGGCAGGAATGATGCGTAATTAAATTAATTGATGATAATAAAATAATTCAATAAAATGAAGCTTAAAAAATAAAATTTATCCAGAAAATAAGTCGGAAAATAAAAGGCTATTATTCATATGACCACGATCGATTTAATCAAGAAAGACTAAATTGCTTTTTTTAATTATCATATTAAAAATTTATGTATCAATTCAATTCAATCAGACATAAATTATTGTTATGTACATAATGTATTTACATCATAACAACTTGACAGTGTTATTTTATGAACATCATGCGCTGTTGACTCCACTTGGGTATTATCCGGAAACACAATGATAACCGGAGGGCATGATACCTTGTGTTTAGAGTTCAGAGACTAAAATAATATGTTCAAAGTTTTTGATAAATGTAAACATACTTCTGGCAGGAGCGTTTGGTCAGAAGAAATTGAAAAAGCACATTCAAGTTTTCCAGTGTCGGCATTTTTATCCCTTCGCCAATCACAACAATCATTGTAAATAAGAGTACAGCCACGGAGAATGGCACAACATGTGAAAAAGGCGCATGATGCCGAAAGAACGCCGATAACAAGCACCAAGACAAACAACCTAAGATTTTGAATAAAATTTGAAAAGAATAGAGATAAAACCAAAACTTACATTATGCACCATGAATGAAGTTTGTTCTTTTGAACTTCCTACATATACTCAAAAAATTTCGAAGCCGTCTGTCTATTTATAAGCGGCCGGTGTTATCAATCCTTTCAGGTTGATTAAACAATTGTGCACTTTGTGCGTATGCTGATTGCATTATTCAAGACGAGCGGAAACAAAAGTAGAGATAAGAATTGAAGGACTTTACATCAAGAATCTAAGTTTATGTTGGGAATTCAAAAATACAAAAAATGATGTAGTGATTTAGAAGAATACCATAGTAATTCTGCAATATTTGCACACTGTTTGATTATTATCAGACACTGATGTATGGCAAAGTGCTGGTAAAACAATCAACCCCATTTTGAACAAAAAGAAAAAGAAAATAGGAAACTGTTTCAGGTACTTTCAAAACATATTTACAGACATCTGCTATCCTTCGTTTTTATTCAAATACCTTTCAAACTTCAGAAGCCGCGAGAGACAGATTTTAGACATGCCCTTGCATTAGTCTTCAAAGTTTTGCCAATCCGGACGGACTTCTGATCTCCTGGGATAATCCTCCACGTTTTTCAAATTTTGCGAGAATAAGAAAAGAGTCATTCTGACCTCATAGGTTGTCTAATCTTTTTTTAAATAAATATATATTCCAAATATCCTGTTTTTTCTGGTTTCTTGTAGTGAAGCTAAGTAGTTCAGTTGAAATAGTTCAGGTGTGCGCTTGAGTGAATAAAATCCAATAAGAAGCATAGACGCGTGTTTCGAGTGCCAGCCATGCAGCTGATATTTGTGTACTTTTTGAGAATAGCATAAAATATATTTTGATCCTTTTGAACTGAACTAATCTATATTTCCTGTGGTTAAACTCCATATACTTTTTATAGAAATTAAAATGTTATTTTAATCCATTCTAGGGAATATCATTACGTAGGAGATGAAATCCTTCAAAATCGTTCCCAAATTGTGCCCAACGCTATTTTCAGTCAGACAAAACCAGAATGTCTGACTTAATGACAAAGAACTACTGACAAGTTAGTTGCAAGACAAGCTGCTTTTCTGAATATACCAAACTAGAAACAAACTTTTGGTATTGAGGCATTCTAGTTTTCAGTCACACTAGACATAATGTACACGTGAGCCAAAAAACATTTTGAACTGAAGAGATTAATTATAGCCATGTCCTACCACCAAACAAGAGATCAGAAGCTCACTCTTTAATGTTTTTCAAACATCTCTCTGTTTTGTGCGCTCTCCATTTTTCTTCGATCTATGTTCTTTAATCCTTCAGCTCATTTCTACGTCTGTCTCTGATTTTGGTCATATCATCATGCTAGTCGTCAAGCTGGAGCCGTCTACTCCTTCTCCTGTATTTCACGACAAACTCTGCGTTGTATGTTTCAAACTTGCACACTGTAAGAATTATGGAGTGGGTGAACGTTATGACAGTTTTCAAAAAAAAATTAAAATTGGAATTTCAGGCCATCACTTGTGATGCATGCAAAATGTTTTTTAGACGAGTTATCCTTCTGAATATCACATATTACTGTGATAAAAATGAAACGTGTTTCAAATGTGAGTTAAATAACTGTATCTGCTAAAATGTAGAATATAAATAAATTGTTTCAGATTTTACAATAGGATCATTGTTTCCAAAATGTAAAGCATGCCGTTTTAAACGTTGCGTGCAATGCGGAATGTCTTCAACAAAGATCTTTAGAATTAATACTCAAAAATATGATTTTGTAGCTGCACTAATCAGAGGGTTACTGTATCAGAATTTTAAAAAAGAAGAGATGCTGAAGACAAAGTTTACATTTTCCGATCCAACTTTGAAGGAAGTTATTGAAAATAATGGCGTAATAGCTGTGGTAAGATACAATCATTTTGCGATTCTCGGAAAATGTGTTTTTAGAATCACAATCTCACAAGAACTGAAGAGGATTGGCGATTTTTTGACATTTGCACAGTCGTTGAATTTTTTCTTGATTTGAAATTTATGAGAGAGATAGAAAATTCAAATGACAAGGTAAATGAGTAAACCGGATATTTTTCACAAATTATTTTCAGTTTATTTTGATTCAAAACTTCACTGCTAAAACTGTACTTTTCCTTAGCGCTTATAGAGCTATGCATTTGAAAAATGACAAAATAGTGACTCCCAGTGGTAAAGAAACAGTTCCGGATGTCTTGCAAGAGTGAGTTTCTTGTGAAATTTATTTCATATTGTAGCTTTCAGACTCTGCAACTTATCAAATCATTTTCTTTGTCAAATACGGAGTTCATTAGTTGGCAGACTGATTGAGCTGAAAATAACAGATGAGGAGTTTTTACTTGTCACCGTGATACTTTTCTGCAACCCAGGTAAATTATATTTCAGTGATAATTATGTAGGTATTAAATGATTTTTATACTTCAGCACTTGATTCATTATCAGCTGATTCCAAACTAATCATAACAAAACATCAAAATGAATATCGAGATGCTCTATTACAATATTGTTTCCTCACTTGCCAAAAATCAGCTCCTGTTCGGTTTACTGATCTTCTTTCTCTATGCCACGTCATCAACAAAAACTTTAAAGACGTTCAAAATTTGACAATGATTGTTAAGTGGAATATGCCCATCAAAACTAAATGTAGACAAATTTTTGACGATATAATGGAATAACTATTTTATGCATTTTTTATCGAATTGTTTCTTTCAATGTTACTGTTAATTGTAAGTTTACAAATAAATAAACATATATTCTGCAAAAACAGTTTTTTCAATACTTTTGCTCCTCCGGATATCCCCGGTGGAGCGGTTCCAAAAGTTAAAGTTGTTCGACACTCTCTTTCGAAAGGTCGGAACTCCAGCGTACCTTGAGTAACTGGGTTAAAACCGAAGATGACAGCAGTTGTTCCTCCTATACACAATTCTATGTACCGACATCAAACAGGGACAGCGATGGAGTACGATTGTGAAGCCGCTGTGGAGACGCAGACATGGAGACGCAAGCGTGTGGTGGCCGAGTGGAAGCATCCAGTGACACTATGAAGGTTCGTGTACAGGGAGGTAACCTTTGCTGTTCTTGCAAATTTTTTATAGACAAATTTCCAGATTGTTCTCAGTATGTAATTTATGATAAATAGATAAAGATAAGCTGCAAAGTAAATATACAGAGCACAATACACATAAAGCATCCATTGTGAACAAAAACTTTGTAAATTTTTTATAACTTGGCGAAATTTTTATATAATCATGAAATAATTGTTTTATGTAGTGCTATCACATATTTTATTAAATTGTTTCAGGTAAAAAAAGTTTTCGAAAATGTACTGCTTGGCCAGCAAAGTTTCCTGCGCTGTGGATCTTTTTCACCACGTAGAGGTGCAGTACGTTAAGAAGAAACCTCCGCTTTGGATTTTAGGTCCTCCACATCACCGGTCTTTACTTTTTCTCCATTGTAAATAAAACCAATGAATAATTCGTCTATCCATAAATCTTCCACGAGCCATCCATAGTCCACCTTTCCTTAAAGCTGGAAAAAATGAAAAACAAACTTCCTTTCCATTGTAAACAAAGCCACTGTAAATTGATTGATCCATCCATTTGTAAATCTTTCACGAGCCATACATAGTCGGCCTATTCTTGAAGCTGGATAAAATAAATAGCAAACTGCAACATCCATTGTAAATAAAACCACTGTAAATCAATCGACCCATAAATCTTCCACGAGCCATCCATCCATCCACCTTTCCTTAAAGCTGGAAAAAATGAAAAACAAACTTCCCTTCCATTGTAAACAAAACCACTGTAAATTTATCCACCCATTCATCCATAAATTTCTAAAGAGTCGTGCCAGCTTAACCCTGTCCTTCAAGAGCGGAAACGTGGATGTCTGCTAGTAGCATTCGCAGAATACCAGCGCCTCTGCAGCATTCGAAGAACCTACCACCTAGCCCATCTGCC
>LR573388.1:0-14814 GCA_900536345.3 Caenorhabditis sp. 39 LS-2015 | reverse complement strand
GCGAGCACGTTCCAGAGCATTTTTGGTCTACTGATAAGCTGATAAGCTGATAGCTTATCACTACGCTCGTGGTTTGGAGATTTTAATTAAAAACACACAGACACACACACGGAAGTGAAAGAATTGTGATTTTTAATTAGAAAAGAAAGTTGATTTTTATTTTTGTCGTTATCAGTGATCAGTCTCTGATAAGGCTACTGATAAGGAAAACATTTTGCAGGATTTGGTGATAAGGTGATAATGATAAAGTGGCATTGATTATCGATTATTGATTGATCATCAAATTTCTTATTATCACCAATCCTGCCATACTGATAAGCTGATAAGCCTTATCACCTTATCAGTAACTGGAAGTTCTTCATTTTTCAACACCAGAGCAATAATAGCTACGGAGCTATCTGAAACTGACCAGTGATAAGAACTGATAAGAGGCTTATCACTAACCTGATAAGCTACTGATAAGGGTAGTGATAAGACTACTTCTACTTCCCAGTCACTCCGGTTATTGATTTTTTGGATTTGGATTGGGATTTCGATTCCAGAGCTGTTATCACTGAACTTTTCTTGCTTAACACTCTTATCACTAAAAACGCTTCAATCAAAAACCCAATGGAGTGACAAAATGCTCCAGTTGCTCCAAGATCTGCAATCTTCAAAAGTGTGCTAGTACCAGTGATAAGCACTGGAATCAAGTCGAAAACAAATATGATAACGGTATCGATAACAGCTAGTCGATTGGCCTGAAGTGATAAGGGTACTGATAAGGACACTGATAAGGAGTGATAACAAACTCTTGATAAGTCTGCACTTTTCGAGGAATTTTGTGAAGAGCAATGATTCCAAGCGTATAATTTGGCGACAAATATCACAGATGCGACTGCTATCAGTAAATAGATCACCTGAAACTCTTATCAGTAGGCTTATCAGTGCTTATCACCTTATCACCTGATGATAAATCAAAACAAAGTTGAGCTGACATTGATTAGCTATACATCCAAAAGAAACACATCCAAGTGGGATTACCACATGATAATCACATATCAACAAGAGTACCATGTTATTGATAAGGAGTGATAAGAGAAGTGATAAGAGGATCCAACCCATTCCAACTTTTTTTCGATGGTTACGGTAGAACATTGGAAGGTACACTGCCTGAACTTTCTTATCAGTAAGTTGTAATCGGCTTATCACCTTATCACTCACAAAAATCCTATCAGTAGTGATAAGAAGTACCAGGAACGGTCGTAGAGCTGATAAGTTCGCTGGTACCCAGTAAACCAAAAATTCCAAGTTTTGATGGGCGTTTAGGAAGTCTTCAAAGCCAATGCACTGTGATAAAATCATAAAATGATTGATGCCATCTAAACCTTATCAGTGATAAGAACTGATAAAAACTGATAAGCGTCTTATCACTTACTCGATATTCCATAACTCGTATCAATCGCAAATCTCAAATAAAAAAGCGAAAGCTCTTCCAATTTCTTCATTTTCTTAGTGATAAAAGTCGCTGATAACAAGTAGCCATTGATAAGGGTACTGATAAGGAATGAGGTTAGTGATAAGGCTGATATGATGATCACGTTCCAGAGCATTGTTTTGCAATGAATCGAGAATGAGAAATTTCTAGGCAAGGGGAAAATAATCAGTCAGTGGGAAAAAAACAACTGATAAGAGATCACTGATAAGGTGATACTGATAAGAGCCAAGTGTTATCAGTGACTAGAGTTTTAGGTGATCTTCTCAGGTAATCTGACAATTGTTACAGTTGAGTTCCTCGCTGTCACTTGGCACTTTTTCCTTATCACTCTTATCACTAGAATCGCTTCTATCAGAAAACCCATAGATTCTGATAACGACATGTATGGTCCGAATTCTGATAATCTCAGCGTTATCAGTGGGTTGATTGCGGATGGAAAAAGGTCGAAAAGGAAGATTATCACTGTATCGATGACTGCTAGTCGATTGGCCTGAAGGGTACTGTACTGATAGCTGATCAGTGAGCTGATAAGCCTTACTCTTGACATACTCTCACTCTTCTGAGTGGATTTTGAGCAATTATTGAAGATGTATAGCTTAATTGTGAAAAGAACTGATAAGAAGCCTATCAGTGAAAATATCAGCTGCAAAAAGTACTTGTTATCAGTTCTTATCAGTTGCTATCAGTGACTTTTTCGAACCTGTTCATAGCTCAAAAAGAACTTAAGATAACACTGATTAACTGCACATCTAAACGACATACAACCCGGTGGAGCAGAGAACTGATAATCACATATCAGCCAGAGTACCATGTTATTGATAACTAGTGATAAGAGAAGTGATAAGAGTATCCAAGAGTTCCCGACTCTTTTTCGATTGTTTCGGTAGAAAATTGGAAGGTACACTGCCTAAATGTTCCTTATCACTAACCTTATCACCTTATCACTAACCACAGTCCTATCAGTAGTGATAAGGAAAACCAGAAGAGCTCTGATACCGACCAAATTGATGCTGCACCATGAGACAAAGAAGCTGAACTTCCGATTTGAATCCACAAATTCCTCATGACCAGCAAAGTAGGCTATCATTAACAGTAGAGCAGTTGCACCTAGTGATAACATGGTAAGAACTGATAAGACTCTTATCACTCACTCGATGCACCATAACACGAATCAATCGCAAATCTCATATAGAACAGCAAAAGCTCTTCGCATTTTTTCAAAGATTTAGTGATAAAAGTTGCTGATAAGATTGCTCCGTTGATAAGAACACTGATAAGACATGCTATCAGTGATATGGCAGCCATGATAAGCACGTTCCAAAACATGTTGACTGATAATGATAAGAATGGGGCTCACTGATAACAACGGATTTTTTCTAGACAGGAAAAAAACCTGTGAAATGCGTGAGAAAAATAATCAAAACACGGAGACGGAGATCTTTCCTTATCAAAAATCTTATCAGTGAATGGGTGGATGATTGACAAGGTGTTGATAAGGCGATAAGGTTTATTCACAACATTAACACAAATTGCACAGTCACAGTTATCAGCTCAAAATTGGATTGGTTTGACTCGTTAGTAACTGATAAGAGGTTACTGATAAGAAATCACTGATAAGGTAATACTGATAAGAGCCGGGTGTTATCAGTGATTAGGTGATCTTCCCAGGTGATCGCACAATCGTTATAGTCGAACTCCTCGCAGTTACTTGGCACTTTTTCCTTATCACTCTTATCACCAAAATCGCTTCTATCAGAAAACCAATCGATTCTGATAAGGACATGTATGGTCCGAATGCCGCGAATCTCACTGCTATCAGTGGATTGATTGCATATGGAAAAAGGTCGAAAAGGAAGATTATCACTGTATCGATAACTGCTAGTCGATTGGCCTAAATGGTACTGTACTGATAGCTTATCAGTGAGGTGATAAGCCTTACTCTTGACATGCTCTCACTCTTCTGACTGGATTTTGAGCAATTATTCCAGATGTAGAGCTTAATTGTGAAACAGACTGATGAGAAGGCTATCAGTGAAAATGTCAGCTGCAAAAATCACTGGTTATCAGTTGTTATCAGTTAATTTTTCCAACCTGTTGATAAGCCAAAAAGAACTTGAAATAACACTGATTAACTGAGCATTTGAACGAGATACAACCACTTGGAACTGATAACTGATAAGAGCATATCACCCAGAGTACCATGTTATTGATTATCAGTAGTCCAAGAAGTGATAAGAAAATCCAAAGATTCCCGACTCTTTTTCGATTGTTACGGTAGAAAATCGGAAGGTAAACTGCCTGAGTTCACTTTATCGTCTTATTACTACCCTTATCACCTTATCACTCACCACAGTCCTATCAGTAGTGATAAGGAAAACCAGAAGAGCTCTGACGCCTACCAAACTGATAACGCACCATGTCACCAAAAACTGCACTTTCTTATTGGAATCCAAGAGCTGTTGATAGCCAAAGTAGAACGTTATCATTATCAGTAGATCAATAGAGCCTGTGATAAGAACTGATAAGACTGATAAGCCCCTTATCACTTGCTCAATATCCCGTAAACCAAATCAATCGCGAATCTCACATAGAACAACAAAAGCTCTTCGGATCTTTGGAACTTCTTTGTGATAAAAATCGCTGATAACAAGTGGCCATTGATAAGGACACTGATAAGACTTGCTATCAGTGATAAGAAGGAGATAATAAGCGCGATCCAGGGCATGTTTTTTTTCGAAATTTTGAATCTGTTGTGAGTAAAAAAAGCAGGAACTAACTAACTAACTGATAAGAAATTTTAATCAAGTCGAGGAGAAAAACAGGAAACGAAAAAAATGGCAAAACAAACATTGATAAAGCCAACTGATAAGGTGATAAGACCAAGAATCACTTTTGCTCACAATCAAAACATAGAGTACCATGATAAGAACCTCTATCACTGAAATTTTATTGAAATTGAAAACTGATAAGGTGATAAGATGATATGAACTGATAAGACAGTTATCACTTCAAAATCGATTTTGTTTGGTTATTGATTGTCCTGCCACTTTTTGATTCTTTTTCTTCAGTGTTATCCTTATCACTATCAGTGCTTCTATCAGGAATCCCATCGATTTGAGTAGCGACCCAATAGGTCCCAAGTTTTGCAGTTCTACAGTAAGAAATCTGGCAAAAATAGCAGATGGAAGGAGGTCGAAAATGAAGATTATTATGGTATCGATAACGGCAAGTCGATTGGCCTGGAATTGATAAGGTGATAAGCTTACTGATAACGATTTTGATGGTCACTGATAAGCAGCGATCCGCCCACTTTTATGGTCGCTTGTGAGGGTACTGATAAGGGTCCTGATAAGGTCATCTAGAACAATGATAAGGGTACTGATAAGGTCCTTGCTAAGAGTACTGATAAAGGTACTGATAAGGTCACATCTGAGGGTACTGATAGGGACACTGATAAGGTCATCTAGAGCAATGATAAGGACACGAATAAGGTCACTGATAAGGACATTGATAACCACTGATAAGGTGGTTTTTGAAAGTACTAATAAGATTACTGATAAGACCACTGATAACCGACAACTCACTCTTGACAAATCCGCACTTTTCTTCGCAGACTTTGAGCAATTATTCCAAATATACAACTTCACTGATAAAACAACAGATGATAATGCTATCAGTGAATAGATCACCTGAATTTTTTTAAAATCAGTTTCTTATCACCTCTTATCAGTTCATTTGTACCTGTTCAAACCCCAACCAAAACTTGTTATAACACGCATTTCCGGCACATCTAAATGATACACAGCCCAGTGGAACTGATAACTGATAAGAGCATATCAGCCAGAGTACCATGCTATTGATAAGGAGCAGCCCAAAAAGTGATAAGAAAATCCAGAAATTTCCAACTTTTTTTCGATTGTTATGGTAGAAAATTGGAAGGTAAACTGCCTGAACTTCTTATCAATAGTCAGTAGTTGGCTTATCACCTTATCACTCACCACAGCCCTATCAGTAGTGATAAGGAGTGCCAGAAGAGCTCGAACTGATATCAGGTTGATGGCTGTCCAGGAAATGTAAAAAATCCAGTTGTTATTGGAATTGATAAAATCTTCAAATCCAGATTGATAAATTATCACTATCAGTATGACAGCACCATCTGAAACTTATCACTGATAAGGAAAGAAACCCTTATCACTAACTTAATATCCCGAAAACTATGTCAATCGCGAATCTCGCATAGAAAACCGTAAGCTCTTCGAATTTTTGCAATTTCTTGGTGATAAAAGTCGCTGATAACAAGTGGCTGCTGATAAGAGAACTGATAAGACTGGCTATCAGTGATAAGAAGGCAATGATAAGCACGTTCCAGAGCATTATCAGTGGAGGGGAAGGTTTCGAGGGAAGGAAGTGAGGGGAGGTGGGGAGGGAATGGAAAACACGAAACACGAAAACCGAAAAACGGAAAAGTGAAAAACAAAAAAAAACTGATAACAGCTGATAAGAACTTCTAAGAAAACTAATCATGAAAGTTGGGAATTTCTCAAGCAGCAGAACGTCTGAAAAGGTAGGAAAATTGACTGATAAGAACAAGAGTACCATGATAAACGACAAGCATCTTTATTGGAAATTGAGGACTGATAAGGCTTATCACTTTACTTCTTTCCACTTAAAATTTGATTCGATTTCCCCATTGTTATTGATCGACTCGATGATTCCATTGCCAACTGACTTTTCCTTATCATTGCCCTTATCACTATCACTCCTTCTATCAGAAAACCAATCGATTTTAGCAGTGATCCAATTGGTCCCAAGTTTTGCAGTTCTACAGTAAGAAATCTGGCAAGAATTGCGGATGGAAGGAGGTCGAAAACGAAGATCACAATGGTATCGATAACGGCTAATCGATTGGCCTGGAATTGATAAGGTGATAAGGGAACTGATAAGGATATTGATAACTGATAAGCTTACTCTCGACAAATCCGCACTCTTCTGGGAGGTTTTTGAGCAATTATTCCAAACATACAACTTCACTGATAAAACAACAGATGATAAGGCTATCAGTGAATAAATCACCTGAATTTGTTATCAGTTTCTTATCACCTCTTATCAATTTGCTTCTACCTGTTCAAACGCCATCCAAAACTTGATATAACATGTATTTGAAGAACATCCGAATGATATACACCCAGGGGGTACTGATAACTGATAAGAGCATATCAGCCAGAGTACCATGTTGTTGATAAGAAGCCATCCGAAAAGTGACAGAAAAATCCAGAAATTCCCAACTTTTTTTCGATTGTTATGGTAGAAAATTGGAAGGTAAACTGCCTGAACATCTTCAGTTGTTGGCTTATCACCTTATCACTAACCATAGTCCTATCAGTAGTGATAAGGAGTACCAGAAGAGCTCTGACTGTTATCAAGTTGATGGTTGTCCAAGAAATATAGAAAATCCAGTTTCGATTGGAATTTATGAAATCTTGAAGTCCAGAGTGATAAATCAACACTATCAGTAGGTTAGTACCATCTGAAAGTTTATCTTATCACTGATAAGGGAGAAAACCCTTATCACTCACTAAAAATCCCAAAAACTATATCAATTGCAAATCTCACATAAAAGAGCAAAAGCTCAGCGGATTTTTGCAACTTTTCAGTGATAAACGTTGCTGATAACAAGTAGCCATTGATAAGGGCACTGATAAGACATGCTATCAGTGATAAGAAAGAGATGGCAAGCACGTTCCAGAGCATGTTCAGAAAAGTTGAGATTTCGGGAAGAAAGGAGGGTGGGAAGCGGGTGGAAATTGAAAACGAAAAAAGAAAATGAAAAAAAAAAACTGATAACAACTGATAAGAAAATTAATCAAGGAAACTGGAAGTTGGAAGAAAACACGAAAAAAAAAACACTGATAAATTGATTTTATCACTTTGGTTTATCGATTGATTTGCTCGTTTTGCTTCCGGCAGTCGTAATATTTTCCGTTTTTCTTATCAACGCTCTTATCACTAGAATTGATTCGATCAAGTAGCCAATCGATTTGAAGAGTGATTGGGTCGGTCCACGTTCCTCAAATGGTCCAGGATTTATGATTTTGATGGAAGTTGGAAGAAGGTCAAAAATCAATATCATTATCAGGTCGATAACTGCTAATCGATTGGCCTGGAATTATTGATTGATTGATTGATTGATTATTGATTGATTATAGATTGAGTATCAATTGATTTGAGTATCGATCCATTATCAATTGATTATCACCACCTTACCTTTGACAAATAATCACTCTTCCTTCCCGATTTTGAACAATTATTCCAAATGTACAATTTACTGATAAGAATCACTGATATCAAACTGATAATGACATACATCACCTGAAAAAATTTCCATTTCAAAAATTGTTTTCTTCAAAAAACATTTTACAAGATCATAGTTCAGCGCAAACGTCAAATAGCAAGAATTGATTGCACATCTGAACGCGACACAATCGATTGGAACAGACAACTGATAAGAGCATATCAGAAAGAGTACCATGTTGCTCAAGACAAAGTATCCGACGATTGGAAGGAGAATCCAGTAAATTCCAACTTTTCTTCGGTTTTTCTTGTACCAAAACGGGGTGTACACGGCCTAAAGTTCTCATAGGGCTTATCAGTGATCTTATCACTTACCAGGGTCCTATCAGTCGTGATAATGACTACCAAAACAGCTCTAGCAGCGGAAAAGCTGACCATTGGCCAGATTATCGAAAATTTGAGGTATTCATTGGAGGTCAGGAAGTTTTGATAACCCAGATAAAAAATACACATTGTCAAGTGATTAATCCCACCTAAACCTTATCAGTTGATAAGAAAACTTCGAGAGTTGATAAGACTCTTATCAACTATCACAAACCCGTAATTCCAAAGCAAAAATCGATCAAAAACCGTAGATAAAACGGCCCAAGTTCGTCGTATTTTTTGCGGGTTTTCGAGATGAATGTTGCTGATAACAAGTGGCCATTGATAAGAGCAGTGATAAGACTTGTCAGGCAGACAATGAATGACATGATTATTACGTTCCACAACATGGTTAGAGTTGGGAAATTTTCGAAAAAAATGAGAAAAAATGGGAGGAAAGGAAGCATATTTTTGTAGGTTCTAGGCGTGGGAATAACAAGAGAAATACTAATTATGGGTGTTTTTCGAAAGGGGAAAAATAGGAAAAAAACAAGTGATAAGCTACTGATAAGCATGTTTTCATGACGCCTTAGTTGTTATTGATTGGCGGATGGATTATCGATTGATTATCGATCGATTATCGATTGCTTATTGATTGGTCGCATATCGATTGATTATTGATTATCAACTACTTATCAGTTGATAAAAACCCTAAAACACACCAATTTGCATCGAACTGGAAACAAAAAGTTCAAAAGTTGAAAATCTTCCCTTTTTCTTCTTTTTTCCGCTTCAAATGACGTTGTCTAGTCGGTCATCTGAATTCAGTCTCTCATCTGTCGCTGATAACCCACTGATAAGGTGATAAGCCATTCCCATCTGAAAAAATGAACCCAATTCCGATAATCACTAGCTCTACAACCCTTCTCTTATCACTTATCACTTGTTTTTTGAATTCCTACTTGGTGATATCGATTTTTTGGTGATTAAACTGATAAGAACTGATAACGAAATATTGATTTTTTCAGTGTCAAAAAATTTTCGAAAAAGTCCGATTTTTACCTAATTTTTGGACGGTTTTTTGTCGATATTGGATACAGTTTTCAAAGTTTGTTGTGTAGATTTTTTCAATAATAAATTTATTTTTTTATTTTTTTAATATTTATTTTAGCATCTCTAAACCTGTTCTACTTGTTTATCGATATCATATCACCTCATCAAAATTTTCTGAAAAATTACGAAAAAAACATTTTGTTCTATTTCTCTTGGCCAAACTACCTTCTCGGCTCTGCTCGCGCAATTCTCGTCTTTTTTATCACTTTGGATCGGGTTTTGGTGAGTGATAAGGCACTGATAACACACTGATAAGGGTTTTATCACTAGGCAACTTGTCTATCAGTGCTTTACTACAAATATCGATCGGAATTCCCAACGAACGTGATTTTTGGATTCGTTTTTCTCTACTCTGTTTTCGAGAATTTCATTTTGTTTATCATTTGTGATTATGTTATCAGTGTTCCGGATGATTGCACTCATTTGGGTTGCTCATTGAATATGTGTTATCACCAGGGGTATTATTTGAATTTCGAGCAGGTTGGTTGGGCTTTTGCTGTGCATTGGCGCAAATCTTGAACAAATAGAGATAGTTGATGCACCATGTCAAGTTCCAGTTGATATATCTCTAAAGTGATGAAAGATATCAAAAAGTTGTCAACTGCAAAAATACGCAAAATATAGAGGGCTACAACTTTGTAGTTGACTACTTTTTGATATCTCTTTTCGTAATTGAGATATGTCGTGCCGCAGTTACAGCACCTTGACGCTTTTTGAGTCCTGACGCGTTTCTAGGGATTTTGAGGGGTTCCAAAGTTTACTGACCCTCTTTATGTGCCTTCCAGATCATCTACACCTTAATTGGCATTTTATCAGTGATTTTATCAACCCGTCTCTTCATCTGGAACAATTTTCGAAAAGCAACTGGAACCACAAGGAGAAACGAGTTGTCTAGGGTAATTTTCCATTGGAAATTTTCTGAATTCCTCATAAATTTCCACTAGGCTTGTTATTCGGGGCGTCCCCGAAAAGCAACGAGTTCTACGAGAATATGTGAAATCAGCCCGATCCTGCGGCTTCGCCGCATTCAGGCCGGGAAGAACAGTAGAAAATGAACCGAATTGGCAGACACGCGCAACCCAGGGCAAAGAGGGGCCACGGTTAAATGATTTTTTTTTCACGGCGTACTGAATGAACGATTGACACACGTACTCCGTTTGCGGAGTATGTTATAAGAATGATGCCGATTTAGGATACTTTCAGTTGACAGTTTTTTGAGAAAACACGGTTTTTTGGTGTTTTTGGTTTGTTCTATCAGATTTTCGGTTTTCTTGAAAACAATTTCCACTAGAAATATCAAGTATTTTACATTAAATTGATCCTCTTGATGATCCGGAATGGAATCAAAAATTTGAGATCAATCCGATCAGCATCCGCTGAGTTAGGTGTATTCTCTTTAGGAGTCCTGACTGCGCGCCGAGACGCGGGGGCGCCCCGCTCCGCTTAACAAGCCTAATTTTCACCCAATTTCCAGTTCCAGGCCAATCGTCTCGCCGTCCTCGACACATTCTTCATCTTCGTCTTCGGCCTCCTTCCCCCATTCCTATTCACTCATGCTCCTACTACTATCAACTTTGAAACTGTCGGTCCATTGAGTGCTCTGTGCAAGAATTGTGGATTTGTGATTGAAACCGTGATGATTTGTCATGTTTTGTTGTGGAAACGGAAGATTGAACCGGGTTCGAGTCATCGGACCACTAGTTGATGTTATTTTCTGTTTTTTTTGAATAACAAACAACATCATTCGCCATCAGACATCTTCTTCAGCCGGCACCTGATTTATGTACATATGTATACTCATTAGCCATCTTCTTCTTCTTCTTATTTTTTTTCTGATATAATAATCATCATTGTCAGTTATCATCGCCTTACAGCTTTCCTAGTGTCTATTTCTGGCTTCTTGCTTCTTTTTTCGATAAATTCCCGAATTCTGGGTCTTTACTATCAAAATGGACTCAATCGTCACTCTGGTCTGCATTTTCGGTGTCATTTGTGCGATTTTGACCATGTTTTTGAACGCCAACTTGGTTTTTCGCATTGTTTTGTGAGTTTTCACGTTTTTAAGATATTGAATGAGAGTTTTACATCAGAAACAAGGCGAAACGTGTCGATGAGATGATCCTGTTCTATTATCGATTCGTTCTTGACATCTTCTACGGATTCACCCGTAAATCTACACTTATCTCTAGGAAATCTTGTGCATCTGGTTTCAGTATTCCTCTACATTCTCTACGTCCTAATGACCCTTCACTATCCGGTTTTTATGACAAACTATCGTTCTCTAACCGTCTACTTGGCACTTCCCTCTACCAATTTGGCTGCTTGTCGATCGATAATCGCGTTATCGATTGCTCTAGAAAGAGTTTTTCATCAGGAACAAGGCAAAACGTGTCGATGAGATGATCCTGTTCTACTATCGATTCGTGCTCGACATCTTCTTCGGATTCAGTTGTAAGTTTGCTTTTAGTCTGACGAAAAGTTTCTTAATGAATCAATTTCCGGTTGATCTTGTCTTTCCGCGAATTGTCTGCTCAAAAAAACGAGCTTATGTACCGCTAGAAAGCATTTTGAAATAAACCGATGTCGAGACAGTTCGGGGTATATATACTTGTTGTTTCATAAATACTGTTACTCACGGAAATGAGTGTACCGCTAGTAAAAATAAACTAATCTTAAAGACCAGCCTGATCCTGCGGCTTCGCCGCATTCAGGCCGGGAGAACAGTAGAAAATGAACCGAATGGGTAGACACGCCTAAGCTAGGGCAAAGAGGGCCACGATTAAATAATTTTTCACGGCGTATCCAAGAAGTATTCGAATAGAATTGCATTCGTGAATACGGCCTCTGGTTCGCAGTGATGTCTGTACCTTGCATAGTTATTTGTGATGAGCAACCGGTCGTGACGCTCATAGCTGTGGTACATAGCATTCCCTAACATCCAGCTATCAATTTTTACACAAATCTATCGTGGAGTGTCAACATTTTCCTTGTAAGACCGGTCGGTCTGCTCAGATGCTCTTGGAAAGACATTTGAGGTGTAGAAAACGTGCACTTTTCATCAGACATCTTGTTTTCAAGACTAACAGCGAATGGAAGAGTTTCTCAGCGAAATTTTGGCGAGAGATTAGCAAACGGGCGGGGCGTTGGCGAAACATAAGCGAGCGGGCCACGATTGGCAAAAGATCGGCGAATCGCCAATCTCAGAAGCGAACGATCGGCGAGCGGGCGGGCCTAAATGGCCCGTGTGCCGATTTAGCCCGCCCGTTCGCCGATCTCTCGCCAAAATTTTGCTGAGTTCTTGACTTCACAAACTCTCCCAATAGGGGCCCATCGATATGAATCGTTATAGTATTCCTCTACATTCTCTACATTTTCCTGGACATTAGCTATCCCGATTACCTAATAACCTATCGCTACCTTACCGTCTACCTGGCCCTTCCCTGTTCCAATTTCGCCACTTGTCGATCGATAATCGCCCTATCAATTGCATCGGAAAGAGTTTTCGCTACCTACTTTCCTATGAAGTATCGACTGATGAAACCCCAATCTTCTTATCAATTAATTTGTTCATCTGGAACCGCAAAAAGAAGAAAAAGAATCAAAAGTTGTCCCGAGCCAATCGCCTGGCCCTTTTGGACACTGCCACCGTCCTCTTTTTCGATTTCCTCCCATCATTCTGCGGAAACCTGTGGCCAACATTCCCCATGTTCAATTTCAATGTAACTGATCATAAATACAGTAATCCTACATCCCAATATCAAATGTCCAGGTTGTTGGCCCTTATAACGCCGTCGGAAAGTTGATTGGTTGTGCGATTGAGGCGACGGTGGTGTCCACGGTACTCCTGAAGTCGGAGAGTACCATAAAGGCGGCTGTGAGGGGAGAATCAACAAGTCAAAGGGTTATTGTGAAGAAAGTTTCATCATAGGTGAGTGGAAGTGAAAATCTGATCCTATTGATATCACCTTATCACTAGACATGAGTCATCAGACATCTACATACATTTTCATTTTTTTTCCGCTTCTGATTATCGTCTACTCATTATTTTTCCTCATCAAGTTCTCATAATGCTTATCATAGCATAGAACACATTTTTCTCTCATTTCTTATCACTCCTTATCACCAAAAAGTGACCATGATCTCTCTGTCATTTATCACCACCTCTACAGCTCTATTATTATCACTGATAGTTTGTATTCTCAATGGTTACTTAGTGATATCGATTTTCTGGTAAACTGATAAGAACTGATAAGGCGTTTACACAAAAAATAATTATTTTTCATTTCAGGTTCAAAAAGATATCGAAAAAGTCGGATTTCCTGTTGATGTTCGGAAGGTTTTTCGTCGACATTGGATACAGTTTTCAAACAGCTATTATCTTGATCTATGTGCTTATCAAAGCCTTATCACCTTATCAAAATCTTCAAAACTTCGAAGAAAACCTTTTGTTCTATTTCTCCTGGCCAAACTATCTTCTGAGCTCTGCTCGCGCTTTTCTCGCGTTTTTCATAACGCTGGATCGGGTTTTGGTGAGTGATAAGGCACTGAAAACATACTGATAAGGGTCTTATCACTAGGCAACTTGTCTGCCAGTGTTCTACTACAAATATCGATCAAATACTCTAACAAAGGCGATTTTTTGGTTCATTTTTTTCCATTCGATTTTTCAAAATTTGAAACTTTTTATCATTTGTGATTATGTTATCAGTGTTCCGGAAGATTGCACTCATTTGGGTTGCGCAGTTAATGCGTGTTATGCTGATTATTATTTGAACTTTGAACAGGTGGGTTATGACGTTTTTGCTGTGTTTTGACGCAAAACTCGATAACAACGAAACAGTTGATGCACCATGTCACGTTTCAACTGGTATAACTCAGTAGTGATAAGAGATAGCAAAAAGTTGTCAACTACAAAAATATACAAATTGTTGTGGGCTACAATTTTGTAGTTGATAGTTTTTTGATATCTCTTACCATAATTGAGATATAACTCAACGTAGACTTGGTGTTCTAGACGATTTCGAGTCCTGACGCGTTTCTAGTGATTTTAGTATTCAAAAATTCACTAAGTGACCTCCAGACGCATTTCCAGATAATCTACACCTCAATTGGCATCTTATCAGTGATTCTATCAATTCGTCTCTTTATCTGGAACAAATTTCGAAAAACTGCTGGAACCACAAGGAAAAACGAGTTATCCAGGGTAATTTGATACCGAAAATCGACACCCCGATGTTTCGCTATTGTAACGTTTCGCAACTTGGGATCTGAAGTTTGAGAGAGCATTTTGAAGAGAAAAAACTCGAGTTGCGAAACGTTACAGTTTCACAACACCAATCCCCCCCCCCAATTTCCAGGCCAATCGTCTCGCCGTCCTCGACACATTCTTCATCTTCGTCTTCGGCCTCCTTCCCCCATTCCTCTTCACTCATGTCCCTGCCATCAACTTTGAAACTATTGGTCCATTGGGTGCTCTATGCAAGTATTGTGGATTTGCCATCGAAACCGTGTTAATTTGTCATGTCTTGCTGTGGAAAAAGAAGGTTGCGAGTCGTCGGACTACCAGTTGG
>LR573320.1:0-16480 GCA_900536345.3 Caenorhabditis sp. 39 LS-2015 | reverse complement strand
TAAAAACAAGTTCAATCTATCGGGAAATCATGTTTTCAAGTATGTTCGCCGTCGTATCGGTGCCAGGTATTCTCCAAAGTACCGATGTTCCACTGTGAGAAATGGGGGTGGATCGTGTATCGTCTGTAGATGTCTTTCTGACACTGCTGTGGGTCATCTGAATTTTTATACTGCTTGGCACTAATTCAAACGGTCCTCATGGATGCAGAAAATTTGTGGGAAAGTTCTACAACCCTTCGGATGCCCGTTTTGGTGCTTCTAGGATCCTTTCTTGGCGGTCTGCAGATATTGCAATCCAAGATTCTGGTAATTTTTTGAGGTTTTTCGGGGGATTTTGTTAAACACTTGCTTTCTATGTTTGAAAAGGGCTGTTAATATTAGGTGAAAGCCATATTCGACCTTTGTATCCTCTTAGAACCGTATTTACACCACTGGAATTGCTATGCCAGCATACTGCTGGTCGAGCCATTTTGACGGCTTCTGACGATGGTTTTCTGGATACCCACGGGTCAGATATTTTTTTCATATGTTGTTTCCATGTCTGAAAACACATTCACAATAGATAACCCATTCTAGACTACCTGGGAAAAATATAAATCAAGAAAATGAAAAATAGTAGAAAAATCGAAAAAACGAAAAATCGAAAAAATCAAATAATTCTAGAAATTTTTGAAAATCCGGCAGTCTGACATTTTACAATGTTGCACAATACTGCCCTGCACATGCCCAAAAAATTTCAGCTTAATCGGATTACTAGAAAAAAAGTTATCTTGAAGAAACAACTTTGGCATACCTTTATGGCCAGCACTGTATATATGCCTGTTATCGAATGATTTTCATGAAATTTGGCAGTTTTGTCTTGAAATATAGGATTTTCCGGTCAAAATTTACTCAAAAACTGCAATTTTTACATCAAAAACATCCAGAAATCGTGAAGACATATCCAACCCATATTAGAGGCATATGACTGTAAGCAAGGGATTTTCATGAAATTTGAGAGTTTTTCTTTGAAATTCAGTGTTTTTTTGGTCGAATCTCACTCAAAAAACGCAGATTTTTCACGCTTAATTCGCCTAGAAATAATGAAGGCATATCTGGCCCATATTAGAGGCATACGATTATAATCGAGCCGTTTTTATGGAATTTGATAGTTTTTTTTTGAAATTTATTGCTTTCCGGTCAAATTTTACTCAAAAACCGAGGTTTTTTAATCTTAATACGCCTAGAAATAATGAAGGCATATCCAACCCATATCGAAGGCATATGACTGTTAGCGAGGGATTTTGAAGGAATTTCATAGTTTTTTCTTCAAAATTCCAATAATTTTCATGCTATTTGGCCAGAAAATTTCAAAACCATTGAACTTTCTTGTTTCATGAAAACCATTTTGCTATTCATTGGTTTCACTTTCAGTCGGATTCTCGGATCTTTGGCTATACGCATATCCAACCCATATTCAAGGCATATGCCTATTTTCTATGCATTTTGATGTAATCTTACAAAACCTAGTCTAAGAAATGCGCATTGAACCCATACTCCAGGCATATCCATTAAGAACAATGAGAAACGGGAAAAAAATGGTTTTCATCACTAAAAATTCCATTTTTTCAGACCCCTCATTGTCAGCCGAAGATAATCTCTCTGATCCAAGGATCGTGGCGTCCCATCTCGATAAGCAACATCCCTCGTCTCTGGCAAGTCCTCGGCATGTCCGACCTGGAATTCGAGATCTTCCGCGACGGAAAACCCTCGTTCCGATTCGAAGGAGACGTGCTGACCATGTCGACGGAATACTATGGAAGACACTTCTACACGTCGACGTCGATTCTGGAGAAACCGTCGGAAGCGTACGGCTACATTCGGACTGTTTCTATTGATAGGGAGACGTTGTTGGTTGTTGATAAGAAGGCGGGGGGAATAGGAGGAGGAGGAGGGAAGGTAATGAATCGGGAGGAGCGGTTTGTGGTGGGTGGGAAGTTGCATATTATGGTGGAACGGCCGGGGGTGAAGTGTCGCAGGGTTTATGAGAGGGTCTTGGAGTAGGACATTTCGCAACCGACTCACTTTTCAGTTTTGTAGCTCCCTAGCTTACGTTATGGGCGTTGCGAAACGTCGGGGTATCTAACTAACTAATTTTGATCCTATTTTCTCTAATTTTCCTTTTTTTATCACCCTATGTACTCTGTTACGCATTTTTCTTTGTTTTAACGCTACGACGTTTCGCAACCGCTCCACTTCTCCAGTTTCAAAACCCCTAAAAACGACATGTGTTTTTTCGACAACTATCTTCCTTTATAAGGTTGCGAAACGTCGGGGTGTCTAACTAACTAACTTTGCACCTATGTATTCTTCTCTCATTTTCTTCCCACCGACATTCCGCAACCGCAACGTTTCGCAACCCACCAGTGCGTCGGTTTCAGTTTCAATTTCATTTTCCTAACGCCAAATCCATAGCTTTCCTAGAAAACTGGAATACCTGATGGAGTTGCCAAACGTCGGGCTAAACAATATTGTTCTTTTCTTCTTTTTTTTTTTTAAATTTTCTACATAATTGTAGGCTACGACGTTTCGCAACCGCCCACTTTTCCAGTTTCTAAGATCTTCAAAAACCAGCGGACGAAATGAAGTTGCGAAACGTCGGGGTAGGTGACTAAGGTTGTACCTTTTCTTCTTGCATTGTCGTTCCACATTCCCACTCTTTTTCTCACCGAAATTCCGCCTCCGCGACGTTTCGCAACCGCCCACTTTTCAACTTTGAAGTTTGACAAAAGTTGCGAAACGTCGAGGCACCTATTCAACTTTCTACCTATTCTTCTGTCATTGTATTCTCACCGACGTTTCGCAACCCCAGTGCGTCAGTTTCAGTTTTCGTTTCAGACCGCCAAAATCCATAAATTTCCTAAAAAACTCAAATATTTTATGGAGTTGCGAAACGTCGGGGAGGCCATGTCTTGTTATTTGTGTTGTTGTCTCCTTCTCTCTCACTCTCCAAGTTATCAGTTTTTCTTTTCAATTTTCCCATATTTCACAAAAATTTGAAACTGTTTCGTTGCACGTAAATTTTCAATAAACTATGTCTCCCAATATTGATTTCGAATTTAAAGTTGTTTCAATTTCAGAAAAAAAAACGTCAATTTTTAGAATTCGCCGTAAGAAGGTTCTGGAAAATTGTTATATCAGAACTATTCCAGGCCTAGGTAAGGACTACCCCAGGTTTAGGATTAGACAAGGATTACATCAAGGCAGACTAACGTCAACCTACGGCGTGTCCCAACCTTTCTCAAATTCGGTTGAAAGTAAGAAATGTTTGAAAGTCGTAGTCATAGTACCATGACCGAGCAAGAGAGATGCAGACAGCCAAAGACACGCGACATCTTGGGTCACTTTTTGTTTGTCTTTTGTCACCAGCGACATCACCTTATTTTTGAAAATTTTTTGAATAAAATGCATATTTAGTCTTATTGTTAGAGTCTCAAAACGTTAAGTTGATGTAAAAAATGAAATAAAAAAATTCGGAATTTTTTTCAATTTTTTTTTTTTTTTTTTTTTGCATTTTTCAATTTTGAGTATCTAATCGTTTCTGACAAAGTGCTGAGTTGAGAAAGGTCGGGGTGTCGATTTTTGCCGTTTCGCACCCCAAAAGCCCATCGAGACCCCTGTTTCCAAGTACAGCGTATTATACGCCTCAAGCGAAGTGGGAGACGATGTCCGTAATTGGTAGTCTCGGCGGGTCTCTTTTCGAAAATATTTTCGAAAATTATATTATGAGATTCAAACGAAGTGGCAAAGTCCGCAATTTGAGCGTGTTGAGGTTCACGCCACGCTTCCACGTGGCAAAAAACTACGGTAGCACTCACTTTGCTTGTGCAACGCAATTTTACGTGAATTCTTCGTCATTTTCATTTTCAAAACTAATTTTCTTTTGCAAAATTCGAAGAATTCACGTGAAAATACGTTGCACAGCCAAAATGAGTGTTACCGTATTTTTTTGCCACGTGGAAGCGTGGCGTGAACTTCAACACGCTCTAATTGCGGACTTCGCCACTTCGTTTGAATCTCATAATATACACGTCGAAAATTCGAATTCTTTTCTCGCCATAGCGTTGTATTACATGTTTCACGTGGGGGTAGGCCAAAAGAAGAAAAACAAATTCTGCAAAACTTATTGTTAGGCCATTCACCTGTAAAACCGGCTCCGGGACAATTCGGAGGCGGTTCCGCAGCCGAATTTCGCGTTTTTCAGGGAAATTATTATGTGTTTCGGATTATTGATGGAAATTGAACACTTTTCAACAACAAAAAAGAAGTTTACTTCTAAAAAACGGCTCAAAAACGGCCGGCTGCAAATAGTCCCGGATTAATTAAGGCCCCATGTGTGTACGCGAGTAGCCTAACTTTACTAAAATTAAAAGAAAAAATTTCCCTTGGGCTACCTCAACGTGAAACGTGTAATATTTATTGCTTCCGATACCTCATCGGGACCCACCAAGACACCCACCTAATTGCGGACATCACCATCCCTATCGTTTGAATCCTATAATCTGTGCCGGTTAATCTCGACATCTGTTGCCCGCTCCTTCCCGTTCGCCTCTCCGGGTGGTGTCCATCCATTCTAACCCCTCTAATTGGTAGCTTTCATACCTCTCATCGATGTCGTCTTCTATGTCAAAATTGAATCTAAAAGGTCACCTTCGTTAAAATGTTTTTTGAAGGCAGCAATTAGCGATTTTCGAGTTGCGAGTTGCGTATTGAGATAGCCGAGATAACACTGCTAAATATGCATGAAGGTACATTATGATGATGATAAACCATTAGTTTTTTGGCATTTTTCAGGGTTTTTAAGTTTTTTTTAAAGCACTCTTGTGAACTTTTTTAATTTTTCAGACTAGCCTCATAGCTTTCTTAGGGAATTTTTAGGTTATTTTCCTAAATTTTTTCATAAATTTTCAAATCATTTTTAAATCTTCTTTTTCAATTTTTAAATTTTTAAAGCATTTTTGAAAAGTTTTTTGCTTTTTCTCACGTCTTTTTTTTTAGTGACTTTTTAGTTAATTTTTGAGGCGCCAGATCTCAACTCATATCAGCATATCAATAACAATGTCAAGTCCAAAACAAGAATGTGTTAGAGGAGCGCAAAGACCGGAGAGAGACGAGGAAAAGGAGGAGAAGACGATGAAGGAGGAGGAGGAATACTGGACCGCCAAATACAGAAAGTTGTGAGTTTATTCTACCAGTCTTCTACCATCTCAAGGTTGGCATTTTAAAAAACTGAATTCACAGATCAAAGTCTTTGAATTAGTAAATTTCCGTTTGGATTCATCAAATTCACAGGGAAAATTGCTGATGTTCGAGAAAATTGAGTGAAAATGAACACTTTGACACGGTGGGACAGTAATGATATTTAGCAGGTTTTGGAATCGGAAATGTGCTAATTCAAGAATGCTCTTTCGATCTGTGAATTGTGTTTTTCAAAATTCCAACGTTCGTATAAAGGGTTCCCTCGTCAACCTAAACCTGCAGCTACGGCGGGTCCGCTCACTCGGACATACGCGCACGGAGACACAAACTGCACATCGGTTTCGAACGCGCTCCAACTTAATCATTGTGGGAAAATAAATTGACTGCTTACAATTAGGCTGAGTATTCAACGAGACACGCTAAAGCTCGTTTAAATTTTTAGGCCAACCCGCTTTAATTTTTGCTTTTTTTTGCGCTGTCAAGTTGGAACTTTATTTTGAACGTTTTTTGAGCCGAAAAAGCAATGCAATCGTGATATACAGCAAAATTTAGACAATTCCGACCATTTTGCAAAAACTTCAAAAACCTAATAATTCTAGATAGATAATATTCACCCGCATTGTTTTGCAAAACCAAAATAACATATACTCATTCCAGCCGCGAAGGAAACCAGGAGCGTTTGAGTGTTTGGGATATGATTAAGATGGTGCTATACTCCGTGGAAATGGATGTGGAAATGCTGGAAAAGTGGATCGAGAAGCTGAAGTCGTGGAACATTTTTGATATGGAGGACCAGTTTGCAGTGGCAGAAGATGTTGTGCCGGTGAAGAAGAAGGTGGATCCTGCTGAAGCTAAACGGCAGAAGCAGACGACGTTGGCGATGGAGATATCGATGAAGGATCAGTTTGCAGTTGCAAAAGATGTTGTGCCTGTGGAAGAGGATCCTTCTCCGGCTGAACGGCAGAAGCAGAAGACGTTGGAGCCTGAACCATATTACCTGAAGGCCGAGAGGAAAGAAAGAAAAGCTGAGGAGTTGTATTCAAAAATGAAGGCTTATGGATACACTCCTTCCACGTCTTCTATCTTGGCGGATGACTCTGTTGCGAGATATTTGAAAGTCAATCAAAATCATTACAAAAGCTATATGAAAATGACAGAGAAACAATGGAGGGCAATAAGAGGGATGAGTTTGGCGGATTTTGAAAGAAGACTGGCTCAGGGAACATCGGCTCTTTTTAGCAAGAAAGGGAAGGATCCAGTAGTGCCCGAGGAGCCGAAGACTGTGGAGAAGGTGAGATTCTTAGAGAGAGCATCCGAATCAATATGATAGGGAATTCCAGGTTCAGAATTCGAAGGTGTCGTCGGAATCTGATGATGCAACGGCGAAGGATCCAAAAGTCTCCCAGAAGACCCTACTGCAAGATATAGACGTTGAAGAGGTCAAGAAGACATCCAAAGAAGAGCAATCAAATGTCAAATTGAAAATCAATGATCCCACAGAGACACCTGCCATATCTTCATCCCAGTGTCATATGGTACCAAAATGGCTCGAAACCCTAAAGAAGAGGAGAACGTTCGCTGAGTTTATGAAGTACAAAGCTCGGTACCATGCTTTGAAATCAGCAGAGAAGAC
Source organism: Caenorhabditis sp. 39 LS-2015 (assembly GCA_900536345.3). NCBI lineage: Eukaryota > Metazoa > Nematoda > Chromadorea > Rhabditida > Rhabditidae > Caenorhabditis > Caenorhabditis waitukubuli. Next base: position 9,609 of record LR573320.1, on the reverse strand, counting down.
GTTGGAAAGAGTTATTGAGGTTGAGGATCTGAAGCCGGCAGAAAGCCAGACGTCAAAATCAGAGCTGCTTGGTGACGAGAAGACACGAAAGATCAAGTCGCAGATGTCAGATAATGTGGGCGCTGTGGAGAAGGAGACAGATCGAAGTGAAGAATCAGAGTTGACCCTGAATACGTTGGTGGAGCGAAGTGGAGTTAACAAGATCAAAGGGACATTGGGAAGCGCTTCTGAGGAGCTGGAGCCGGAAGAACTTCAGAAGGCAAGTGCAGAGCTCATTTTGGTTGAAAAGACACCGAAGATTCATATGGAGAAGGAGAAGATGGAAGCATTGAAATCTGCTGATCTCACCGACACTTCTGAAGCTCCATATCCGAAACAGGAAACGGCAAAACCGGTAGTTGAGAAGATTTCATCCCAGTCGCAGATGTCAGATAATGCGACCGCTGTGGAGAAGGAGGTAAATCAAAATGAGGCTTCCGAAGCCACCCTGAATACGTTGGTGGAGCGAAGTGGAGTTAGAGTTAGCGAGGTCAACAAGACATTGGAATGCGCTGCTGAGGAGCTGGAGCCGGAAGAAAACCAGACGTCGAGCGCAGAATTCTTTGTGGATGAGAATCAGAATATGCCCGATAAGAAGGACTCAGAGTCGAATGATAAGACGTTGAAAGCTCAGAAGACGCCGTTGGAATTGGATTATGTGACTGGAAAGGATCTAGAAGTCTCCAAGAATGCTCTGCAGCAAAGAACTGAAGTTGAAGAGGTCAAGAAGACATCAGAAGAGCAATCAAAGGCCAAATTGGAAATCGATGATCCCACGGAGCCTGCAGCATTGTCATCACAGAATCAGATGGTCTCACAATCGGAATGCCTGGAAACCCCGAAGAAGAGGAGGACTTTTGCTGAGTTCATGGCAAGCAAGGCTCAGTTTCACGCTTTGAAATTGGCAAAAAGGGCGGCGGGAGGAGCAGTTGATGGTTTGAAGGCGGTCGAAAACCAGACGCCAAAACCAAAGCTCTTTGAGATTGAGAAGACACCCGACCAGAAGGACCTAGAGTCGATTCAAAAGAAGTTAACACCTGTTGAACCCATGACAACTTCCAAAACTCCTCCTTCTCAACGTCACAAGACGATAGATTCCATGTTGAACGATGACAACTGGTACCTAGAGACAGTAACCAAGCGAACTAGACTTTCCAGTCTGGAGGAGGAGGTGCAAGTCGAGTCTGCTGAAGATCCGGAGAAGTGGAACAAGCCGGTGAAGCAGAAAATCGATAGCTGTGACTGCCAAACGTTTCCATCAATTGAAACTGATCCACAAACAGCTTCCCAAAGGAATACGGCTCCAGTATCAATTAGAGGTATGAAGACACCAGAGCATCAAGTGGAGAGGCAGATAGCGTCCAATAACAAGGATCCAGGGTCGGATAGGAAGGAATCAGATGACGGAGCGGCAGTGACAGGTCAAAAGGAGAGTTCAGAGTCGCGAAGTGGAGTTAATGAGGTCAAAGAAACATTGGAAGGCACAGTAGAGGATCTAGAACCGGAAGAAGTACAAAAGTGGAATGAAGAACTCCTCGTTGATAAAAAGACACCGGGCAAGAAGGATTCAGAATCGGTTCAGCAAGTTTCTAAGCCAAACGAACCATCCAGCACTTCAACCCAAAGTCAGCCGTTGTTAGAAGACAAATCCATCAACTCCGTATTGATTTTTGACGACTTAAACTCTGCGAAAACCGTTTCAAATTTCGTTCCCAAATTGACCCCAGAACAGCTGGAAACAACCAAGAGGGTGACGTTGGAGGAATTCAATCAACACACAGCTTCCCAGGAAGAATCGACTCCGGTGCAAATTGAAAATGGTACTCAAGCATCTCCAGGGATACAAGAGGCGGAATTCATGGTACAGAATAAAATTTTGGCGGAAGGACTTCAGAACTCGAATGAACAATGTGTTGTGGATAAGAATCAAAACACGACCGACAAGAAGGACTCATCGTCGAATCAGAAGAAGTCAAGTCCATTTGAAGACAAATCCTCAGATTCCATGTTGATCTATGACTACATAGCGTCTGCAAAAACCGACTTTGTTTCCAAATTGACCCCAATACAGCTGGAAATAACAGAGAGGATGACTTTGGGGGAATGGAAAAGGAGAAATGATCAGCAAACGGTTTCCAAAGAGGATACGGCTCCGATATCAGTTGGAAATGGTACTCGAGCCTCTCAAGAGATCCTAGGGGACCTGGACCAAGAGCCGGTGGCCAAGCGGACTAGATTTTCCAGGGAACCAATTGGAAATGGTACTCAAGCATCTCCAGAGATTATAGAGGCGGAATCCACGCAGCGGAATAAAATTGAAACGGAGATTTTGGAAAGCGGCCTTCACCAGTCGAATGGACAACTTTCTGTGGATGAGAATCAAAACAGGACTGACAAAAAGGAATCAGAAGACAAATCTCTGGATTCCATGTTGATCTATGACTACCTAAAGTCTGCAAAAACAGATTTCATTTCAAAGTTGACCCCAGAACAGCTGAAAATAACAGAGAGGATGACTTTGGGGGAATGGAAAAGGAGGACTGATCAGCAAACAGATTCCAAAGAGGATACGGCTCCAGAATTAGCTGGAAATGGTACTCGAGCCTCTCAAGAGATACGAGAGGACCTGGACCAGCCAGTGGCCAAGCGAACGAGATTTTCCAGTCTGGAGAAGCAGAAGACCAATTCGGATGAAGCCGAGGCGGTTGAAGATGGGAAGAAGAAGAAGAGGAAGCGAAAGATCAATGCGAATTCAGGGAATCAAACTTCCAGAAAGATCCGGAGAACTTGATAGGTCTAGAAGTCGTGAGGTGAGCTATCAGTACGACGTTTCGCAACTCACAATCAAACGGGGGGAGAGAGTGGAGACGCAGACGCGAAAGGAGATAGATCGCTGACAATGAGAAACAGAGACATTCGCTACCGATCATTAGAAAAAGAGTTGTTATGAATGTGGTTGCGAAACGTTACACTTGTTAAAAAGAGGAGCTATACTAACCAAATTGATTTTTTCAGAGACCAGTCTTCTGTATCGCTTCAGAATCAGCATCATGACCCAAAGGACCCAGAGCACTAGCTAGCACTGATTGGAGTACCATTTTCCTTCTTTTTTTGCTTACTGTTTAAAGTGTCTTTTTTCCATTGACTTTTTCACATTTTACTGTTTTTTTCTCCTCGTTGAAAATCTTATTCATCCCCAATAAAGTTTAGTGTAAAAAACCACGAATTTTCTTCTTTTTTCCAAAAATTTTCCAGATGCGTACTGAAAGGTATATCGTAACAAGTTGCAAAATCTTCTCACTGACAACGACAATTTGTTACAATTTACAATTATACACCTACAGAAATTGATTCAAATTCAGAAAACCGTTTACCACTTAAAAAAAACCTTGACAATCTTCAAAACGATTAATTGCAAGATGAATCGAAAATAATTTTAAGTTGGAAAATTCAACTATAAACTGCTCAAAATCTGCCAAAAATTTCTTTGAAAAAGTGATCAGTATACTCTACCCGCCACTTATTACTGTAAAGTGAAACAGTAGGTTCGTTTTTTTCAAAAATCTTCTCATTGGTCCCGATTATAGGCAAAAGTTGACGTTGATGACTCATATCTAGATTCAGATTCATATTCAAGTACCATGTTCGATTCAGAAGACAAAGAAATCCTTCTAAACCGTCTTCAATTTGCAAAACCTTGCAAAACAGACGATTTTTGGGTTCAGATGAATCAAAAGTGGAAATATTCAACGATGAACTGCTCAAAATCAAAAAAAGCATCTTCGAAAAAGTTATCAGTATACTCTATCCACCACGTATTACGGTAAAGTAAAACAGTAGGTTCGTTTTTGCGAAATTCTTCCCATTTTCAAAAGAAGAAGTTCAACTTGGTGATTCAGATTCAGATTTGTCTCACAATCAATTTTTTTCGTTGATTCGCTAAAAACCAACCAAGCATCTTCAAAAAAGTGCCAAGTATACCCATCTGGTCACCTATACATAACTCTAGAGTATACTCCGTATCTCCCAATAGTATACCACTCCTACTTGATGCACCATGAACCAGACAGATACAGTATACCCTTCAATTAAACTCCACCCCTTCGCTCCCCACCAGCGAGCCTCGACTCCGCCTATTTTAGGTATGGTAGCAACTTGATGTGAAACAGGTATGGGTCTTTTCCTCACTCACTCACTTGTTCTTCCACGGTTCCTCCAAAATGCAAGACTCCTTCTTCTGCTGTCAATGTCCTCAAATTTTCGCCACCAAAAAGGAACTGAAAACTCATCGCGAAGAGACTAATAAGAGAAAGTGCGAGGTGGGTACCATATTGGCTGCGTACCCTTAACGTGTCTTCCAGATCTGCTCCAAGTCCTTCATCAACTACTCCCGTCATGTTCAACTTCACGAAGGTCGGGCCAAAGTTCAATGTCATATTTGTGGAAGGGAAGTGTCGAGGATGGACAATTTGAGACGGCATATGAAGAGCAAACATCCGGGGAGAAGTAAAGAAGAAGGATTGACTTCTGAAGTGTCCAATAATCATCAGAAAGGTGCGGAGTTGGATTCTGAAGCTGGGGAGGTGTTCACTGCAGAGATGTGCGAGATGTACATGTCGCTTGTCTACCCAACGATGACTCTTCCGACATTGGCAACGGCTTCTGGAGCCGGGTCTTCGACCATGACGTCTTCCGTGACTTCTGAATCCAACCCAAAATCCAGATCTGATTCTGGATCTCCAACGTCTTCTAATCGTCAGGTCAACTTTGACTCGGTAAGCCTTTGAGCCTCTAGGATGTCATGTCAACACCTACTCTTTTCCAGCCCACCCAATCATCATCGCCGACGTCTTCTGAATCCAGCGCCAGTTTCAATTTCAATTTCAACATTGACACGATTCTGAAAAAGACATCTGATAACTATTAACAACTTTTTTTCTGATGTTCTTTTCCTCCGTTCATCTTCCATCTTCTTCTATCCAATAAACAGCTACGTATCGATTCCGCTGTTCTGCATTCCCAAAAATCCCTTTCCAAAGATCCAGATGGTTCTCTCTCTTCCCCTCAAATCAATACCCCAGAGACAACACCGTCGGTTCGCTGGAGCGCGCTTGCTCACCGCATCTTTCTTCTCGGTCAACAGCCTCCATTCGCAGTTCATTTGTCATCACCGGGCTAGTCTTTCCTTCTTTTTCTCCCTAGGCTCGCTCAATTTTTGTACAGTTGCGAAGCGTCGCAGTGTCTTTTTCACTCAAAAACTGAAACTAATTGTAAACTGGCTGCTTTCAGAATACATGTCCTCGTCCCGGTTGTCCTGCGTCGTGTGCATGGGAAACTTCTCGAAGAAGGAGTTCAAGGTGCATCGCAAAACACACTCTGCGCCTTTTGAGTGCCATGTAAGTCCCTCTCTGTATCTAGTATAATCATGATTGTTATTCCTAGGTGTGCAATAAGATGTTTAAGGAAATCCGTGGTCTTCGTTGCCACCTCAAGACCCATACAAAGGTCAACCAGCAGATCTGTCCAATTTGCTGGCTTCCACTGGCCTGTAAGAGGAACCTGGAGGCGAGTATATATGAATTCCCCAATTTACGGATTGTTTTCAGCGACACATGGTATCCTGGCACTCTGATGCTGTTGAGAAGACGAGTTCTGATGAGCTAGAAACTATGTGGCTCGAATATGGAGACCAACTGGCCAAGGTAAGCTATTTGGAGACAGTATTGATTGGCGTATTGACTCACCTTTGATCTTTGAATTCAGAACTATGCGCATTCCCATTCCTGCCTAACGTATTCTCTTTTCATCCGTGGAGGCGAGATTGTGGCCGCGCCGGCGCCGCAAGTAGATCTGGATTGGTTTGGAAGGTATTCCCCGGTTATTCAACAAGAAGATTTTTCGGACTACTGTCAAAAAGTTGTGAGTTGGTTTAGCAATTCTGAAGACGCGTTAGTTGTAGGGTAAAGGATCATCGTCAGTCTTCGAATTCACAGAGACTTCTGTTCAAGGATCTCTTAGCGGTGAGGCATCTTCTGGAATCCAATGGAACTTCAACAAGTCTGCTGCTGGCAATTCCAGCCATGAGGAACTGATCGACAGTGACGATTGTTCGAATCTTTCAAGTCCTGCACCATGTTCTTCCGCTGGATCCCAACTTTTCGATGGCGCAAGCTTCTCCTCAGGTTTCTCGGACTTTGAGTTCGGATCTGAAGCTTTGTGTTCACCGACTCATTCTGGATCTGTAATGATGTCCGAGTTTTCAATGGAATCGTGTGTTTTTGAAGACTATTCAATTCAATATACCGAATGGAGTTCAAGCGAATCGTTGGATGCCAGCGATTCTAGTGACCAGGATCAAGGTATCTCATGGACTTGCTCTGGTTCTCCATATCACCAGCTCCAATCACCTCCTATCGATTCATCCATTCGTTCTGAACACTCTTCTGAGCCTACCGATGCTCTGACTGAGCTTCTGAATGAGCTGGACGGTTTCGGCACGTTTACTTCCCAATCAGATTGTCAGTTGGCTGGAAGTACCATGTTTGAGTCTGGGGAATTTTTCTAAACTTCTCCAAGTTCTCCCTCTTCTCCCGAATAGTTTTTTAGGTGTTTTTGTCATCAAATCCCACCAGTCTATTGCCCCCTGGTTGCGAATTGTCGCACCTTCGCGATTTATCCGGTAAAGTTGACTATCGGATAGTTACTTTGTCTTTTTTTTTATGATTTTCTATTCCAAAAGTTGATATCCATATTCTATCCGCATCCCGAGACCTTTTTCCGTTACCCTTTCGACCCCAGGTGCAACATTTCTGAAGCAATCCTTTGACCCCTCCCCCTTCCCGTTTCATTTTTACTATTGATCTTTTCCCACCATCCCAATGATCTCCACAAAAAATTTTCCTTTTTATACATCCCCCTCCCCCCCCCATCATCAATCGTTATATTCCCCTTCTCTTGCCAAGCTTAAAGAAAAGAAATGTACCATTTGCCATTTGCCATGTCATTTCCTTATCCATAAGTTCTTTGTTTAAAAGCACCCTCTCCCTTTGAACATTTTCTTCCTTCCACTTCCACTGCTGATTCTGGGTTTCACAATTTTCCCAAAACCAGACTGGTTCAAAATGTTATCCTCAAGTCCCATAATCATTTTTACTTGAATCCCGAGTGTGCCCTTCACAACTACCCTAGTGTAATAAAGCGTTTGATTTTCCAGTTCCAGTTACAGTTCCAAATAGTTTTTAGGGTGTAAATAAGGTTTTTAGCCAAGATAGTCAATGAAAACTATGAAATTAATCCGAAACAGCAAAGAGTTGGTGAAACAGAATAAATGTTCAAATTTTTACAAGTGGTTATTCTCAGCTTCTCATCATATTTTTCAGTTTTTCAGTTACATAGGATGCCTGATAATCTATAATCTACATATCTAACCCTCAACTTTATTTACGCAGTGAAACTGCAGATTTTGTTATTTGAACACTCCATACACAAAGTGGCACGGGCACCGTAAAGCATGAGAGAAATGGTGGAGGACAATGGTGATAAAAATAAACCTGATGATAAAGATTATCGAATGAATGCAAACACATATCTCATTGGTTACGGAGTTTTCCGTTTTGTCAAGTTTGCACCCTGAAACCGCAAAAAGATGATCATGCGGATATCTTGTTACATACCATACTTCTCACTGTTCACTCGACTTACTGTCAGCTTAAAAATGTGTTTTCTAGAAATTCGCATTGTCCGTAGGAAGTTTTCGGTCAGTCTTTCCTAAAATTGTTATCCATTCCAGTTCCAAACTTCCATTTTCACTAGTTAACTTTGCACCTTGAAACCGGAAAAAACCGTTCTGTCTGGTCAGTTGGATGTGGATTACTTATACATACTTTGCACGTTTCGCCTTTTCCTCAACTTACCGTCCGTCAACTTCCACCAGTCTGTCTCTCTTCAAGATCGTAAATCATCTTCATCATGAATTTCCCCGCGCCATCTGCTCGGTATCAGTCACTCCGAAGCTAGCAACTAACCGCAACTTGTACCATACCAACGGTATCATCTTACAAATCACTACTGCGCTGTTTTTTTTCCGCGCGGAAAGTCACGCGGAAGCGGGGATTTTCAAAACGACAGATTTTTTGAAAATTTCGCGGTTTTTCCTCGGCTTTTGGGACAGGTTCGCAGTTTTGATTTGGCTGATCTCTTTCTTGACCAGTTTCATGACAGTTGAAATCCTTCGTTACCATATTAGGACTATGTAGCTTCCAAAAGAAAATGGTACTCTTCACCTCCACCCTCACCTCTTCCCACGAAAATTTAATCTCAACAAAAGACGGGTGAACTAATTGAAATTTCTAATTGAAATATTGGATTGGTTTGGACCGGGAAGGGGTAGTCAGGAGAGAAGTCAGGGAGGCCGGATTAGGGCAACAAATTGGGAAAGAGGTCATATTCATCAGGTGAGAGAGAGAACGCCAGAGAAGAGGAACGTGCATCCGCTTTGTCGCTCACTGTTCCTCCTCGACTTCTATGCCTAGAAGTTGGGAGAGAAAAGAATTTCAAAACTTTTCGAAATGCAGTATCTGAAACTTGAACGATTTTGGATTAAATTTTGCTGAAACTGTAAATTATAGGTCTGCTGGTCGGTTATCACACAGAGTTTCCGTTTCAAACATCTTCCTAGAACTGTCGGTATCTCTTTGAAGATTATTCATTTTTATATAAGTGCATTTTATGGTACCGCTCGAATCCTAACAATAAGAGTCTCTCATTATCACTATTTTTGTCTTGATCTCCGCGACGAATTGGCCAACTTGCAGACCGAATTGACAAGGTAGCCGAATAAGCAAGGTAGCCCCAAGTTTGCAGAAAATTTCAGCTCTAGGAACCTCAAAATCCAAAAAACCACTCTCAATTTTCACTTTCCCACCATAGGCTCTATTGTAGGCTGTCCCCCTCCCACTCGAACCCGCTCCTCCTGTCCCCATCCGCCCCTCCCCTCCCTTTCAAAATCATGGTCTCCCCCTCTGCTCCATCGTCTCTCCATTCACCCACTCTCTCGTTTCTTTGGCACCGATCCCTTACCCTTTCCTGTCTCTTCCTCTCTCCCGTCGTCGCTTGACAGTGTCTTCTCTGTCGTCGCCCACCTATGTACCACCTTCCTTTTCCCCCTCATGCTTCCTCCTCCTCCCAAGGCACTGATCGATAGGCGCGAAGCTGGCCACCTATAGCAGCTTCCCTGTGTGTCCTGTGGAGCGCGCTTACTGCCGGGCTCCTTACCAAAATTCATGAGTTACCCGTTCCTTTCGTCCATCCGCTTCTTTTTTAGACAATTTTTTAAAATTATTTTCCAGAAATTATGAGCCGCACAAAGCGAGAGACCAAGAAGATGCCAATCAAGATCGTCCAGGCACCCAGCAAGCCGAGAACCAAGGTAAGAAGTTGATTTTTTATATTTTTTTCAAATTGCGTACATTACCATGAGTCAAAAGCGCGACTAGAAACAATGTGCTGGCGCGCTCCAGTGAGAAAATGACTCAGCGTCAGCGCCGTTAACTTTACTTTGCAAATTCCAGC
>LR573319.1:0-26731 GCA_900536345.3 Caenorhabditis sp. 39 LS-2015 | reverse complement strand
GAGATTGTCAAATGTCTTTGATGTAAATTGAGTTTTTTTCCAAAAAAATGAACAACTTTCTGAAAAAAAGACAGTTAAACGTTTGGCTGCAAAGAAACTCGCTGCGAATTGTCACGGAGCCACCCTTGGCACTCAAAAACCAATAATTTATGGCCTGGTTTATTCATTCTTCAATAGGTGATCGACTTGTCTACAAAAAAATGCGAATCACTAAATCATGTCCGGGAGTGTCCCATTTTACTGGAAATTTCATATTATGGGTGTCTTAAGTTAAGACTCTTAATTGGTCCACTTTATTTACGTTTTGATACGGTGTGAAGGTGTTCTGAGGTCTAATCTAGAGCGGAAAGACAACGTCCAATTTTGAATTGAAAAGAATGTAAAATCAATCTCGAGCACGGACTCGGCTGCACGGATTTCTGAACAGTCAGCAATCAAATAGAACTGGGAAACGGACGTGAGAGACAGTCTGCTCACTACCTGTTGCCCGGTCGACAAACAGACCGGATGTCGACAGCCTAGTGGATAGTGATGGCAGCGCGCAGTAAAGAGGCCGCGAGTTCGACTCCGCTCTTCGGCGAAATTGTTTTGTCCTATTCTAATCATGCTTGATCAACGAAATTAAAATAGAAAACGTGTTTCCCTTTATTTTTCTCTAGAAAGAAACAAAATCACCCCGTAGTCTTCATTTTTGCTCATGCTCCACTTCAATCGCTCATAACTTTTGAACCGGAGATCCGCTCGGCTAGTTGATCACATTTCTTGATTCTCCAGACGAAGAGCTTTCAAAATTCGTATCACACGGTATATTTGGTTAAAAATAGGTTCAAAAAGTCATATCACCTTTATTACACTCACTCGAGTGCATACCGTAGTTAATACGATAAGAACAGATACTACACTTTGATTTTCGCAGTTGGGTAATTGAACCGGGCACGCGCTATTTATACTCTGGCCGCGGCCGACACCAAACAGGGACGGCGATGGAGGTCCCGCCGTCCTCTCTTAACCATTGCGGACAAACCGACAGAATGACAGACGTACTCCCTTTGCCTTTTGTATTATAAGAATGATTATCATAGCAAACCAGGAAAAATTCCAAGAAAAATATGAAACAGAATTGACTAGAGAAACACTAGAGAAAAAATAATGGATAAAAAAAATGAGTTTGCAAGTGAATACAAACTTAAAAAGTAACAAAAATAATAGCAATTAATTGTAAGAACAAACAGAGAAAGCTAATCTTAAAAAATAAGAAAACAAAAACAACTAAATTCCAAACACTTCAACAATATATTGACTTTGAAGTTGGATTACAACTTCAATTGGCATGGCCCGACACAAACTGTAATGGTGAAATGTGTAGGCGTCGAATTGAAGGTTGACGTCGACGTGAGTCGTTAAAATTTCAAACTTGATCGCAAGCTCCGGCGAACACGATCCTCTAATGCTCAAGCTAGTTTCTGCCATCATATTTCCCAATCTACCAAAAACTATTCTCTGGATCTCTCTCTTCTTGTCTTCGGACCACTGCTCAAATAACTTGTGGTTGTCCCGATAGACCTTCAACAGGATATTGTCCATGGACGTGTAGTTGTTTGATTCTGGAAAAAAAGGCAATGACTTTGGTTGAAGAGTGTTTTAAAAAATGCAACTCACTATCGCATTCAATAGGAGAACTGCGAATGACGTTTTGGCGAGCAAAGTAATTACGAGCCTTCTCAAGAAGATTTTTACGAATCTTTTCCGTCGGATCGATCGTAATCGGTGCGAGAATTTGAATTTGGCGTTTACCAGTTTTTGCACGTTTTGAAGGTGATTCGTTCTGCTTCTCAGCATTTATTTCAACTGCTCCTTTACCTTTTTGGACATCATCCTCTATAGGATAAAGAACATCCATTTCGTCAGGGAAAACACTTCTCAGATAGTCTTCCTTGAGCATGTTCCGTCTGGTGTTGCAACTCTTCGGCTTCTCCGCCACAAGATACGCAATATCTTGAATCAAAACGTTGTTGAATCCTGCTTTGAGACGTTTGACCAGCCCTAGTTCGAAACAATTGTTTTTGTTACAATCGGCAAGCCATTCGTTCAAAAATGTCTTGGCTTGCTCTTCCATTTCATACAAATTCAGCTTTTTGTGGTTTTTCAAGTACGTTCTGATGTCCAAGGTAATTGAGTGATAGTTGTCCAACACTGAACATAAAAACAGTTCAATAAACTTTTCTGACGAATAGTACGCATTGAAATAGCTCTTGCATGCAAGAAATTCTACCATTCAGCGCTGGTCTACTTGTTGCGTGAGCAGATGTGCTACTCTTCCGGAAATCGATATACTAACACGTTCAAGTCTCCGCATATATGTATGTACGGTGCATGAAAAACACCGGCACATTGCCTTAAATTTGCGCAAATCGTAGGCAAACGCTTCAAAAAAGTTAATAAATTTTTGCTTGCATAAAATTTATTTTTAGACGTTTTTCTTTTTCACATTTTTTGTTGCAAAACCGACCCGCTCGTCAGATGATACACAATTACGCGGAACTCACTTTTTATGCAGTTTGGGTCCGTCTTTCGAAGCGTTGACTGCAAATTGCAATAGTCCGCGAGACTGTCAATCTTGCTAAAATGATCTTATGTTTCATTCTTTAGACTCTGTACAATAACAATGCAAAATAACGTACATCTCCATATTATCGGGAACAGAATGCGCTGTTGGTGGCAACGGTCGTTTGAATGGTCCATCCATTTTTGGACTGAAGCTGTATTTAAAAGACTGTCGAAGTCTTAAAGTGAATTCGATTAGGAACGAAAAAGACAAACGTTTTTGGTTGGGGAGAGGGGCACAGCGAACAAAAAAAAAACGGGCCGTCTTACTTACGCGAAGGAGTTACAAGTGCGAATGAGGTGGTTTGGCCGACGAGAGGACACAGTTTTCTATCGAAGGCGTGACTGTCTGTCGGATCACTTCGACCCGTCAGCAATACGATATCCTAAAAGCTGTCGATGTCGCTTTTCTAAACTTCTGTATACATTTCGGAGCTTGACGATCCAATTGAAATCAATCCCTTTACGACACTAATATGAACAGATGTTTTGTTGTCAACTTTGGGTTACTGTATCGATGAAATCAAGTGCGAATGAGGTGGGTTGGACAGCGAGCGGACACAGTTTTGTTGTGAAGGCGTGACCTGCTGCGTCTCCACTCCGCTCTGCACACTATCACACCACTCTGACCTGTCAGCTTTGAAACTTTTTTATATGTTTCAGATCTTGACCATCCACTTGACATCAATCCCTGACAATACGAGTTTAAGCAGATGTTTTGCTGTAAACTTCGGAATACTACAAAACTTTCTTTGCGCAATAAATACTCAAAAATAAAATGGACGGGCAGCCGAAGTTCTGTTTAAAATTCTGTAACCAAGTTAGTTGATCTTCGGATACTCCGTGTTGAATCTCAAAGAAAAAAATTGTGTTAAAGAAATTTGATTGATGGAAAAATCAAACAACATAGAAAAAAAAACAATCAGCTCCAATATGTTTTATTTTAATTCTTTAGATTTTCGCTTATAATTCACAATCATACATAAGATATAAGAAGAGTTTACATTTAAAATGTCAAGGCAGCCAAAAAAACCCATTTGAAACCGAAAAAAGTTACCTAGAATCGGATCGTCAGAAAAAAAAGGATCAGTGAGTGGCAAAAGAAGAGAGATGAAACTTAAACGAGGTTGTTCCACTTAGATCTCCTCAGACATGAAGTCATTTTTTGGAACTTCGACGTTGTCGGGTGTGTTGATACTTTCCTTGTCACCCCCATTTTCACTTCCATCATTAACGTGTGAATTTTCATTTGTCCCATTTTTATCTTTCTCTTGGTCATGGTGGTCCTCCTCATTTGCAAAATCATCTTTTTTGAAAACCGCGTGAAAGTAGTCTTCATATAAACCGAGAACTTGATTCTCATCCAGGCTGGTTTTCTCAGTAAGCTCTTTCATTGCGAAGGCGTCAAATTGAAGAGTCTCATTGTTGACCAACTGGAGAAGATAATACGCAGTGTCGTACGCAGGTGGATAAAATTTGTTGTTTTTCAAGTATCCGACCTTCATTTGGTTTTGGACCACCTCGAAAACCTCTCGTTGCGAGTTGCGTCTTTCCTCCTCAGTCAGTTTCGCGAAGTCGTAGAGATGTTCTCGCCAGATTTTTAGGATTTGCTTCTCAATGTTGGTGTATACGGGATTATCTGAAAAAGAAAATGAATTTCAAGGGTTTTAGGTAACCCTTACCGTCGAACTCAATACGAAGATTGCGGATTCTCTCCTGACGAACAAACCACGAACAGATGCTTTCAGTGCATTTGTCCTGAATGCTCACGCTTGAATCGTCTTTGAGACCATCCATCGAGTCTTCATTGTCGTCCGTAGTGATGCTCTCCTCGTCACTATCTGTTTCACTTTCGTTGACTTCTGAGCTTTCATTTTTTGCATTTTTATCTTTCTCCTGGTCATTCTTCTCCTCATGTGCAAAGTCTTCTTTCCGGAAGACCGTGTGCAAGTAGTCTTCATACAAACCGAGAACTTGATTCTCATCCAAGCTGGTTTTCTCAGTGAGCTTCTTGATTGCAAACGCATCAAATTGGAGAGTTTCATCGTTGACCAACTGGAGAAGATAATACGCAGTGTCGTACGCAAGTGGATACAATGTGTTCTTTTTCAAGTATCCGACCTTCATCTGGTTTTGGACCACCTCGAAAACCTCTCGTTGCGAGCTGCGTCTTTCCTCTTCAGTCAGTCTCTTGAACTCTTCACAATGTTCTCGCCAGATGTTTAGGATTTGCTTTTCAATGTTGGTGTATTCCAGGTGATCTGAAAGAGAAAATGACTTTTAAGCGTTTTAGGTAACCCTTACCGTCGAACTCAATAGGAAGATTTCGGATTCTCTCCTGACGAACAAACCACGAACAGATGCTTTCAGTGCATTTGTCCTGAATGCTCACGCTTGAATCGTCTTTGAGACCATTCATAGAGTCTTCATCGTCGTCCGTGGTAATGCTCTCCTCTTCACTATCTGTTTCACTTTCGTTGGCGTGTGAGTTTGCATCTTGTCCATTCCTATCTTTCTCTTGGTTTCTGTTGCTTGCACGATCATCATCTGCCGTTTCATTGTCACTACTCTCCTCAAGAGGATATATAACATCCATGCTTTTTGGGAAAACGGAACGGAGGTAGTCTTTCTTGAGGATGTCAAGTTTGCCAACAAATTTGCGGCTCTCATCGATTATGTACGAAATGTCCTGGATGAGCACACGATCGTTTTCTTGGCAGAGACGACGCACGAGATACGCCTCCTCCATCTTCTTCTTCTCACAGTCTTCTAACCAACCACTCAGAAACTTAGCCACCGGCTTTTCCATTGCACTCCAATCTTTTTCCTTGTTCTCACGAATATAATACCAAATTTCCAAAGTCATCTGGTCGGCATAGTCAGGAACTGTACAAAAGTTAAATTCATTATTTCAAGTCGTGAATTGGAAAAACGCACGGCGGTTGTCCTTGCTGAACTGAGTCCGCAATTGAGCTTGTTTCTTGGTGTAGTCCAGAAACTCGTCAGTTTTCCTAAAAATTCAAAAAAAAAATTCAAAAACAAATCTAATTGAAAACTCACAAGATTTTGGAGATATGGAGAATCTCGCGAAGTGACGGTCCGGATCGTTTGAATCCCGATCTCGAACTCACTGGAACTTTTTCAGATGCGGACGACGATGATGACATTGTTACGTTAAATGTACACGCCAAGTCACTGCAAAATTAGAACTTAATTATGGTATTTGAAGAATTTCAAAACGATACGGTAAGAACTGATTACACAGAAAAGATGAAAAACTCTATTTTTCACAGAACGAAGTTAACAAAGAGAAAAAGACTGCGACGCAAGAATGGCGCAGGAGAGAACACCAATTGGTGCGAGGGTGAGTGGTGATGAGTTTGAGAGTGCACGCACGCTCACAGGAACACGTGGACGCCACCGCGCGCGAATTATTGGTAATCCAGAAACGTTGCTGTGCCATGCCCACATACACTGTGCCCCTGCGCTCTGCCCCAAAACAATCGATGGACAAAAGAGGGAATTCACGTGTTGGTTATCCAAGAATGTTGCGTTAGGGAATTTTTAGAGCAACGGACAACAAAGATTGGCTCAGTTTTTCTTCGGTCACAACTTCTTATGTACCTTGGGATCAGTTTATTTCTGACTCTGGCGTTTTCTCCTTACGATGATTTTGAATTGCCGGTAAAATGTTGGAAAGCGTTTCCGGTAGTAGCCTGAACGTTTTCATAAGTGAAGTCAAATCATCTGATTTGCAAAAATGACTAAAATGACCAGGTTTTCAAAAAAAAATTTAAAGAAATTTGACAGATGAAAACAATTAAACAACACAGAAAATAACGGATTGCCTGTATCATTTATTTCGATGTACATATTTTAGCTCATGTTTATGAAAATAACAATTTATAAAAAAATTATGAATATTAGAAAATAATGCAAAAAATGGACTTGTTTGGAACCGAATTAGCAATAGCAACGGAACAGTTAAACATATTAACGGAATCAGTATCATAATTGAAGGTACACATAATTGGATCAATAATTATTGGAATTTCAACGAGTTTTGATTAAGTTACTCATACTTGAAGTCTTCCTCATGGAAAACAGAATGAAAGTATTCCTCTTGCAATTCAAGAATTTGATTCTCATCAAGTCCAGCATGCTCACTGAGCTTGTCGATTGCGAATGCGTCGAATTGGATATCGATGTTGGTGGCCGTTTTCAGAAGATCAAATGCAATGTCGTACGCAAGTGGATAGGATGTGTTGTTTTTCCAGTATCCGGCCTTCATTTCATCTCGGACGACATCGAAAACTTCCTGTTGAAAGTTGAGTCGTTCCTCATCGGTCAGTGTCTGGAACTCTTCAAGATGGTTTCGCCAAGCTCTGAGGAGTTTCTTCTCAATGTTGGCGTATTCGGGGTGATCTGAAAAATCAAAAATGAATCTTAAGCGTTCAACTTATAACTTACTGTCGAACTCAACGGGAAAGCTACGGATAGTTTCCTGACGTACACAATACACATTCATGCTCGCAGTGCACTTTTCCTGAATGCGCTTCTCATGCAACTCGTTTTCCAAAACACAATTGTCACTGCTCTCCTCAAGAGGATACAAAACATTCATATCGGTTGGGAAAACGGAACGAAGGTAGTCTTCCCTGAGGATGTCGAGCTTGCCAAAGTACTTGCGGCTCTCATCGATTATGTACGAAATGTCCTGGATGAGCACACGATGGTTCTCTTGACAGAGACGACGCACGAGATACTCCTCTTCCTTTTCATTCTTCTCGCAGTCGTTTAACCAACAATTCAGAAATCTGGCCACTGGCTCCTCCATTTCGATCCAATTTTTTCTCTTGTTCTTACGAAGGTAGTACCAAATTTCCAAGGTCATTTGGTCGATAGATTCAATAACTGCAAGTTAAATGCATAATTTAAAATTGTGAATTTGAAAAAAAAACGCACTGCGGTTGTCTTCGAAGAATTTGGCTCTCAATTGAGACTCATACATAGAGTAGGTGAAAAACTCGTCCATTTTCCTGAAAAATAAAAATAAGTTCAAAGAAAAATCAAATTGAAAACTCACAGGATTTTAGAATCAGGGAAAAACTCGCAAAGTGAAGAGCCGGACCGTTTGACCGACCCAACCACGGATAACATCATGCACTAGTGTTGAAATGAATATACACGCCAAGTCACTGCAAAATTACTAGTTTACATATTTATGGCATTCGAAAAATTTTCAGAACAAGATGAGAAAAACCCGGTACGACAGAAAAAAAAAACATGCGGCACTGTGAAAAAAACAAAAAGAAAGGGACTGCGACGCAAGAATGGCAGAGGAAAAAACACCAAATAGTGCGACTGGTGAGCGCGAGAGGGCTCTCACGCTCATAGGAACACTTGGACATCACCGCGGGCAAACTGTTAGTCATCCAGAAATGTTGCAGTGCCCTGCACTCTGTCCCAAGTGTCCGGAATATTCGACAGACAAGGGAGGAACTTCTATATAAGGTAGAGAGTAACATTGAAATGCAATGCAATGGGAATAAACGTATTTAAAAAGTATATGTGACACAGAACATATTTTTTAATGAGCAGTTGACATACGACTGCAAAATATGTTTTGAAACACATCATTGAAAGAGGAGAACTTTGGAAAAAGATTTTCCGTGAAAAGAAAGCATCTCCGCTTCATTTTAATACTGCACGTGCCCTTTCTCAATTTGCTACTTGCGCTTGGTTACCCTGACAACCGGGAATAAGAGATAAAGAAGGTAACGGGTGGCAGGCAGATGGAGTAAGCCGATCAGCAAGATGAAAGTTGGATTCTAAATGTTGTAGGATAATTGAAAACGAAAATACAAATAGAGCTCTGAGCGCTGTGTTTGGAATGCAAAGATGATTGGAGACAATTTGAAAGTTGGAAAGCATGAGAAACAGAAATGTTAAAAATCATAGTTTTAGGTGCTCAGCGAAAATTCGGCACTCGTGCTGTTTTTGCCAACCGTTCTGCTATATCCGTACCGAGTGACTTGGCAGCACGCTAAATTTGCGCCGAACGCATTGACTATTCAATTTTCAAATTCCCACAGAAATAAGAAAAAGAGGTGTTTATCGAATTTCAGTCAAAAAATGCGATAACTCGATCAATATCTAATTTATTGTCAAGGTTTTTAAAATCCTCTTCCTCATCTTCTGCACTCCCATCATCACTGGAATCACTAGAATCTGGCTGTTGTTCCTCGAGGAACACCTCAATCTTATCACGGTCTTTTTCTTCTTTCAGATCCACATTTTCAAGTTTTCCTGCTAATTCCTCCAGATCATCGTCATGATCTTCACTCAGACATTCCAATGCAAACGCTCGGATACCTGGAAAGTCTTCGTCATAGGATGTCATGAAAAGACGAGTTGACTGAATGATGAAGTTGAAAATTTGTACCAATTAAACCAAATCTTTGCTTACTTCGTACCACTGATGAGTTCTTTTCTGGTTATCCAAAAAATATTTGACACACATGTAAAGGCTAACGGTCCGGATCGTTTGACTCCCAATCTCGAACTCACCAAATATTTTCCAGGTGCGGACAACAATGATGACATTGTGTGGCTAATTGTAAGGGTATTTAGTCGTCAAAAAACTGATTTTAACAATGCAGATTGAGATAGCTTGCATCAAAATCTGCAATTACAAAACAAATGCAATCACAAAATTTTGATATCACTTCTAGTTTGGGCTCGGTGGCTCAAATTAGGGGAATGGGTTCTAATAATCCACAATAGACCGCAAAGAGGAACCGCACATTTTTTGCTAAAATCAATTATGAGCTTAAGACCAAATTCGTATGTGGTATTTTACATCAAGGTAGAGCAGCTGGTCGCAAGGTTCCTTTCATCTCTTAACCTTCCGATAATAATCCCCTTAAAGTCTTACATCTAATTGAACCGTTTTCCAATCCAGAATACACCTTTTAGAAGCTCCAATTTAAACGAGCCCAAGCCTTCACACATGCTCCCATAAGGGATTATCTTCGTGAGCTAGCCGGCGAAAAAAGATTTCCCGATCAGCTGTCATACCTGCCTAGCACACCCAAACACCGCACTAATTATTAGGTTTTGATGCGAGGCGAACGCAAAATTAGACGGGGATCATGAGAGAAAGAGAGAGAGAGAGAGAGAGAGAGAGAGAGAGAGAGAGAGAGAGAGAGAGAGAGAGAGAGAGAGAGAGAGAGAGAGAGGATAAGATTCAAAATAGGAAAATGGTGAAATTGGTTGCAAACTGTCAATGCGAACTGCGAACACACAATAAACGATTGGCCTGTACTATTATTTATTTCAAAACATGTATATTTTTGCTAATGTATATGAAAATGACATAATATAAAAAACGTATGTAAAAAGAAACCAGAGGGGAAGGAATTACTCATACTTGAAGTCTTCCTCCTGGAAAACAGAATGAAAGTATTCCATTTGCAATTCGAAAACTTGATTCTCATCAAGGCCAGAAAACTCGGTAAGCTTGTTGATAGCGAATGCGTCAAGTTGGAGAGTCTTGTTGGTGACCGTTTTCAGAAGATCATACGCAATGTCATAAGCAAGTGGATAAGATGTCTTGCTTTTCAAGTATCCGACCTTTATTTCATTTCGAGTAGCATCGAAAACTTCTTGTTGAAAGTTGAATCTTACACTATCAGTCAGTGATTCAAACAATTTGAAAGATTTTCGCCAGACTCTGAGGATTTGTTTCTCAATGTTGGTGTATTCCGCGTTGTCTAAATAAAAGGAAAATGAGTTTTAAACGTTTCAGATTGACCTTACCGTCGAATTTAATAGGAAGACTGCGGATTGTTTCCTGGTGGTGACACCACGCATTGATGCTTGCAGTGCACTTTTCTTGAATGCGTTTGTCGTATTTGTTATATACCGAAGACATCATTGAATCGCCATCAGCCTCAAGCTCTTTCATGAAACCTTCGATGTTGCACCCGTTTTCACTTCCATCATTTACGTGTGAATTCCCAGTTTTCCCATTCTTATCTTTCTCTTGGTAATTGTCGTCATCCTCATACTTGAAGTCTTTTTCCTGGAAAACCGCGTGGAAGTACTCTTCTTGCAGTTTGAGAGCTTCATTCTCATCAAGGCCAGAATACTTAGTAAGCTTGTCGATAGCAAAAGCGTCAAATTCGAGAGTTTTGTTTTTGACCGTTTTCAGAAGATCGTACGCAACGTCGTGAGCAAGTGGATAAGACAACTTGTTTTTCCAGTATCCGACCTTTATTTCAACTCGAGCAGCATCGAAAACTTCTTGTTGAAAGTCGAATCTTACACTATCAGTCAGTGACTCAAACAATTCAAAAAGTCTTCGCCAGACGTTGAGGATTTGCTTCTCAATGTTGGTGTATTCCGGGTTGTCTAAAAATAAGGAGAATACGTTTTGAACGTTTCAGTTTGATATTACCGTCAAACTCGATGGGAAAACTACGGATTGTTTGCTGGCGGTGACACCATGCATTGATGCTCGCAGTGCACTTTTCCAGAATGCGTTTGTTGTCTTTGTTATGTATTAAGCAACTGCCTTCAACTTTATGCTTTTTTTTGAAGTTTTCGACGCCGTCGTCTGTTTTGCGAAGTGAAGAGCCGGATCGTTTGAGTGTGAATCTCGAACTCAGTGGTACTTTTCCAGATGAAGATGACAAAGATAACATTATTCACTAATATTTCAATGAATATATACGCCAAGTCACTGCAACATCACTTATTTATTCATGAACTGGAAAGAATTTGGAAAAACAATACGGTAAGAACCCGGTAAGACAGCAAGGAAACATTCTGTGTTGTCAAAAACAAAGAGAAAATCACTGCGGAGCGTACGTGTGTCATTCAATCGGTTTGGCTGCAGTGGTTAAAAAAGGAGGCAGACTACCTCATCGCGGTCCATCTTTCCTGAATGCGGCGAAGCCGCAGGTTCAGGCTGGTGGCAGAAGAATGAACGCCAAGTGGTGTGAGGGTGGGAAGGTGAGTGGTAATGAATGTGAGAGTGCACTCACGCTCACAGGAAAGCATGAACACCTCCGTGCGCAAATAGCTGGTTATCTAGATTATCCAGAAACGTGTACCCCTCCGCTCCGCCTCAAGTGTCTGGACCAATTGATAGACAAGGGAGGGCTTTCTGTATGAGGTAAAGAGTAATCTTGAAATGCAATGCAGTGAGAACAAACGTATTTAATTGTAAGGAAAATATTTTTCACAGAACATATTTTTCAGCGAACAGTTGAAGCGCAATTGCAAAAAACGATTTAAAGTATTAGGTGCACAGCAAAAACTCGGTACTCGTGATGTTTTTTCCAACCGTTCTGCTACATCCGCACCGAGTGACTCAGGAGCACGCTAAATTTGCTTTTGAAATTCCCACGGAAATAAGAAACAGAAGTGTTTATCGAATTTCAGTCAAAAAATGCGATAATTCGATCAAAATCCAAATCATCATCAAGGTTTTCAAAATCATCCTCCTCATCTTCTGCAGTCTCATCATCACTGGAATCACTAGAATCTGGCTGTTGTTCCTCGAGAAACACCTCATCCTCATCACTGTCTTTTTCTTCTTCCAGATCCACATTTTCAAGTACTCCTGCTAATTCCTCCAGATCATCGTCATGGTCCTCGCTCAGATATTCCAATGCGAAAGCTCGAATACCTGGGAAGTCTTCGTCATAGGATGTCATGAAAAGACGAGCTGACTGAATAAAAAAGTTGAACATTTGTACCAATCAAACCAAATCTTTGCTTACCTCGTACCACTGATGAATTCTTCTCTGGTTATCCAAAAACGATTTGACACAGATGTAAAGGCTCACTGCTCTTTCTTCCAGAACTTGGTCGTCGGTGTTATCATGAGCGATAATCTTAATTAATATGACACCTTAATACAGTAAACAATGATTATCTTACCGCGTACTCCAGAACTTCATCGAGTTTCGCTTTCATATCGTCAAAAATGTCGTTTCCAGGCATTACCAATGGTAACCTCAAATCAAGAATGTTGGGAACTCAGAGCTCAGAGCACATAAAACAATAAAAAATACCCGACTGATATTGCGTTTCAGGGGTATTATGTATATATTATAGGTATTATAGACCAAGAGTGAAGGGGTGTCAAGGGGGATACCAGGCCCATTCGACTCCGAAAAATTGTCCTCGTAAAGTGTATAGAAAAATATTATTGTACTTACACCTAGAACTGGAAGAATTTGTATATTGCTGAAAAATGCCACGACTGACATCGCCTCGATTGTTGTCTTGTCTAGCAGAACATTAGCACTCGACAACACAGGTGACTTGGTTTGGAACGCCTTGGACTCTGAATTGAAAAATTGGATTCAAATCTTACCCTAAGTTCGCAACTTGCTTTGGATATTTTTAAAGTTTTTATTTGTTGTGTTTTTGTTTTCCTTCCCTTCCTTCATTCCCAGTTCTTCATAGCCTCTTGATGTCGTCTTAAAAGTCTGCGAATGTTCTCCAACGAAGCCACTTTCAAACAGTGAAACCCGTCGACTAACAGGGTCTAGAATGCAATACCCACGCAGAACATCGCTCCATCACACATACGCACAAGCGCACAACCTTCGCTCGATCCAGCCGTTTTTAGATGTCGTGAGTCTCTTCTCACTTTCTCAGAATCACGCCGTCTTCATTGGCTGTTTGCAATGATTAGGTTCAGAAAGAAAAGAAGAAAACCTTTTTATGTGCTTGTATGTATGGCTCAGGACGCTTTTCAATCGAGTAAAAGTTCTTGAAATTCCGGAAAGTCGAGAAACGTTGAGAGTGGAAAGGAAAGACAGATGAGACCTACAATTTAGTGCCGCGGCCGGCCGACAGCTTAGATTGAGTGGTGGTTGGTATTGGTGCTGTTTTACAGATGACATGACGTGGTTTTTCCCAGATTCCTTGTTTGAGAAAGTGCTGCAATTTGTCTTCTTACACACACGTCTCCCTTAATTTTGGTAGTGCAGGATGGAAGTAGCAGCATAGAAAATGTTGTAATTCACTGATACTGTCGAAAGAATGTGACTTTGCGATTGGCTAAATCAACGAGAAGTTCTGCTAAGTTAATATAGATAATTTCCGTTAGTTGCAAAGAAAAAAAGAGGATGTACAATCATTACTTTTCGAGTCAATTTGCTAGGCAGAACGACCAGAAGATAGTGCCATAGCTTGAAGAATGAGCAGAGGGTTTAGTAACTTTGTGCTGGACCCCTTGGAGATTTTGGAGTGTCGCAGAGTTCTAGAAGAAAGTTTGAAGATATTTTGCGTTTTTTCGTAACTTTTTGAGATAAGTTTCAAAAAGATCCCATTCTGAATTTTTGAAAACCCCTCAAATCTAAATTCAGATATGTCTCCTTTCCCTTTCCTCTTGTCCGTTGCTCCGGGATATAGACATTCAGAGAAATTCAAAACAAAACATGTCTTCTTCAAAAAGCCATTTTCATTCCTTAATGACCGCCTGATTTCCATGGTTTTTCCGTCGATCGCTCAGGGCGACACAGCACATAGCGACACACGAATCCCTGTCCCATCCACTCGTCGTTCTTCTTTCCCTTTTTATGTCTTTTTCTCCTTTTGCCTTCGAGCCGCCCGCCGTTTTCCATTTCCCGTCAGTCGGTTTTTTGTGACGTGGCAATATCCTCTTAGAGTCGGAGCCATTCCAATTTCCTCCGGTTTTCCCCCTATTCTATTCATCAACGTCAGATGAGACAAAGAACCTATGACGTGGCATTTATTAGGCTCGTGAGGATGGAAAAACTAGGAAGAAAGTGCCATGTTGCTCAGTAAGAAAATCTCGTAAAAATGCACAAAAACAGTGGAAAGCAAAATTATTTGTCCTACATATATAATTGAGGGAAAATTGGAGCCATGACCTTTGTTTATTGTCGTACCGTAGTCCAAGTCCCCAAATCCCATAAACTTTTAATTCCTCTTCAATTGTATCCTTGCCTGCCCAAACACAAACACACATCATTTTACAGCCGGGGTTTTTTCTCCTTCGTTTCTCAGAAATGGAACGTGAAAAATCAGAAACTCGGTGAGGCCGCCCGACCACCGTTTCGTTTCCCAATTTTCAAGCCCTCTTGAAGAACTTTAATTAAATTTTTTGCGCACGTCAAGAACCGAGAAACCCTCTACGGGACCTTCAGACTTTTTGCCGTGGGTGTGATCATGATGTGCGGACGGCGGTCGTGTCTCGAGAAACATTCGGTAACAAACAAAACAAACCGAATAGAGAAAACAACAAAAAATACATTTTTTTGACGGACGACGACGACGACACCGGATTACGATAGCAAGGGTGGCGATGAGACCGATGAGACAAAGGTCAAATGAGATTTGATGAGAATTGGATTGTCGTCGGTTTGGCAAACAATGATGTCGAAAAGACAGGCACACGTCTTGAATTCTCGTGATTCAATTACTTTTTGGGACGTTTTCTGGGAATTCGTGAGACGGTGACGATTGGATTCGGACGGCTATGAGGAAGAGGAACAGATCTTGCTCATGGTTTAAGGGTCCAAGATCCAGTTGCTACTGTATTTTTCGGCACACAAAGCCATGTGACCTGGGCTTTGCAAACCGCAACGCAACCGTAACGCGGCTGATTTTTAAAAAAAGTTTTTATAACTTCTAGATTTGCATATGATATACCAACTGGGCCTAGCCACGCCGAATTTCCGTACAGTCTTGACTACAGGACATACTCATCTTTTTGCCTCAAAACTATTGTTGTTCTAGAATAATCAAGTTGGTCTGGAAAGAAAGTTTTACACTGAGAACCTACCATATCTTCTTTTTTTCTAAAAAAAATCCTTCTTCCCCGACTGTTTCTTGATCTCTTCGCTCTTTTCCCAAAAGCTTCCCGGTTTGCAAAAGAGTAATACCATTCATTCCATTTCAAAACCCTCTCCCATTACCCCCACCAATTCATCCTCGATTCGTGTCACTTCCGGGATTTTCTCAAACATCACTGTACCACAAAACGAAGTGCTTTCCTCCTTCTCCAAATACCACTCTTTCATGAACATCTTCACTCTACAATTTGTCTTCTTCCCATCCATTTTTTTCAAAGACAATTTTCTTGTCGTTGTCTTCTTCTTCTTTCTTTCTGTTCCTACCATAACCCATTAGGCTTCTGACCACGAGTTTTCAGCCTGACGTGTGTTTGTCTAAAGGGGCGTGGCTTTGAGAAAAGCTTGGTCGGACCCCGCCCACTGCCAGACCGCCGGGACGTTTCATAGGACCCTGCACACAGACAAAGCAGACAGAGAACGCATTTTGACTCCTCGCAAAGTTTCTGGAAAACTTTCTGTCCTTTCCATTCCCTAATCCACCATCATCGATATTCCCGGACCGCAACAAGGATCATGGAGTCCAATAAGGTACGCGATAGGGAATTGTCGCCTGATTTCAAAAATGTAACAATCAAGTTGATTATGTTCATCATCTATGTAGTTCATAATTTCTTCAGTAGCTTAATTATATCACGGTAATGTAACAGAATCAGAAAGTTCAAGAGCACTCATAGTTTCTTCCCTAGTTACGGTACTCATGTAGGAAAGTATTTTTTCTGAGAAAAAGCGGATGGTAGCCTGGGATGCACAGAAGCACGACGCTACCGTACTGTAACTGAAGTCGCAAAACTTTTATCAGAACTTGTGATAGGGAAACAGGGCAAAATAACAAAACCATACGTGCTACCGTAGTCTGTACTTTAAAAGCGGAAGAAAAAAGTGTGTGTATGCGATCAGCTGTGTACCGTAACCCAGTGCAATGGAGCCCCATCAAATCAAACCCAAATAGGCTCATGGATGGGCCAATTAAAATGGGTTGGGTTGAGTGAATAACCTTTCGATCGTTGGTGAACACTCGCTCTCTCCTTGTACTTGATTGAACGATGCAAGGCAAAGCGAACTATCCAGATGATAGATTTTAAGAAAATTTTCGCCGTTCAAATTGGTGCGGATCTTCCATTTTCTTCTCTTACTCCAAAAATTCTAGACATTAATCTCAACGTCGCCTTCTCTGTGCGCTACGCGCCGCACAACGGAGCACAACACACAACTCCTTCAAATCTGTTTTTGAATTTCCCATAAAAATGGAGACGGACGGGACGGACTGTTGGCATTAGAAACAGCGAATTTATGACCTTTTCGAGTGGAGACGAGCGGCCGCGGCCATCACGTCATGCTCAAAAAGTTTTGTCCGTTTTCTTGATTCGTTTTGTCGTTTTATTTATGACCCCACCCCACTTTTCGATTTTGAGGTTTGTTAAGTTTTCCAGGAAATTGGAATAGTATTTATTACCCAACCTTGGGTTAGTTTATTACCTCGAGTTACACAAAATTACCGGGAGAATCTGTGTTTGGGTAGAGGGGAGAGACTTGAAAAGTTTGAAAGTTGGCAAACACAGCTGAACCTTAATGGTTGATCATTTACCAAAAATGATGATCAAGTAGCTGTTTCGAAAACAGAGGAAACCAAGGTTTCGATCAAGGGTATCTGTTTTCTAAGCAAATTTTACAACAACTGTTGTTTTTCATACCGTTGGTCTCCAGCTAGTCAGTTTCTTTCCAGTTTCTTTTCAAATCGTTATTCCTCTTTTCCTTCATGTTTCTGGCTTACATTTTGATGAAAACCATTTGAACAGAACAACGCTCAAAAGTGTATGCATACACTTTGACCCGCAGTCACAGTCGACTACATCACGGCGGCCACGTCTTTTTGGACAATCGTTCTTCTCGTTGCCTCTAATTCTCTCTCCTTTTCTTGGTTTTCCAGTGTTTAGTTTTCCTTCGTTCACATTTTTTTTCTCAGCAACAGTTTCCATCCATGTTGATCATTTTTTTTGCATCGCAAGGATTTCAAAATCAATATCATCATCAGTTTATGTATCAATGCCAGAGAGTGGTTTAGTTTTTGAACAAAGAAATCAAAATGAATATTCATACGGTGGTGTCTGGGAAAACATTAGATATTCAGATATATACTGAATAATATTACACAGTTTCCGTGTTTCTTAACTGTATATACAACGTTTTTTTATTATCAATTCTAGAAGTCTAGCTTGAGAAACGACAAGATATTAACATAGTTCGTCATGAATCGGAACGTTTTTCTGACTGTGATAGTCAAATGTTAGTTAGAAAACACTTGGAGGGTACTTTCTGCGCGAGGAAAACGGTGACAGAGAAAGTGAGTCGTGGCATCGGTATTCTCCTATTTCACGCTTTTAATAGTAATTCATATGTTCCAACGGTCCATTTATCAAATCTTAAAGTCCAAATATTCCACAAGAATAGTTTCTGAAAATGTTAAAATTTGAAGAAAAAAGTCTTTCTCTCTGTTTTCACGAATTCGGCTCAATTCTTGAAAGTGCAATTTTAGCTCAACCCCCACATCCCGCCACTTTTCTCTTCCACACATTTCCACAAAGCCTGTGATTTATTCGTTTGAAAAAGAAAAGGCGAAATTAACTTCCAAGCGGGGTTCACACTCTTCTGAATCCGCCGTTTTCCACGTTTTCAATGAGCTTCTTTTCTTTTCTTTTGAACGCCCGTCTTCTTCTTTCACTTTTCCAACAGAAATCAATTGAATTTTTCAGGCAATGCCTGTCCAACTTATGAATAACATGGACAACATGGAAGACAATGCTCAGGTCGAAAAGGAGATGATTGCTGACAAGCTTGTCACTGGACTCAACCGAGCTCTTCATCTCATCGTAAGTGTCTTAACTTTTGAATTTTTTCCGACAATTAAAAAACCCAATTAGAACAAGTATCAAAAGGATTTCCTCTGGTTGGGGGGATTCTACTATCTGGTAGAATGGCGTCCGTTCATGTTGGCACTCAAAGACTTCATCTTTGGGTTCAGAACAAAGCTCAGACAAAAAACAGATGACAACGAGCTAACTTATGTAACTTTGTGATCGTTGTAATAGTGAATTGTGATTATCGTGTTGTAAACGTGGTATGACCCAACGAACAGTTTATTATAGGAGGAATTGCACTACATGGCAAGCCTTGTTTATGAAATCTTGGCTTCAATTCATGAGAAAAATTATAATGTTGACAAGTACATGGACATCCAGTACGCGCACCAAAACATGCTCTTTGAGCCAGTTATCTCAGAATTCTACCGAAAGATTGCGGACATTGTCCTGGTCACAGTTTGTTAGAAAGACATTTTATTGATAAAACCTGGAATTCAGAAAACATGCAACTCTTTGGAGCCGCATAAGAGCAAGTACAGGTTGAACTTTCCGGGTGACCGGGAAATTCAGAACACTGCGATGGCGGTCGGCAGACTGTTCTGCTTAAGATCCATGACTCTAGTACACAATATATTTTTTTTCACTTGGAATCAAATCAGAGCAATTCAGAACGACATCATTGATATCCTTCCGGAAGTCACTACTGCTCAACTAGAAGCAATTGCTCGCTACCGTAAGATCAAGGAGATGCTCATCAAGGAACGCGCGGCAATCATTGAAGAGGATGTAAGCGCATCCTGCCCCTGCACCATGTTGAAGACTGTTATACATTTTGCAGCCGCCAGTTCGCTTCCAACTGCCAGAAGACGAGTGGACCAAGCGAATGGAGGAGATGATCACCATGTCCGCTTTTATGGTGCTGCGCGGAGGATACTCGTCAAACTGGCGTTCTAGTTTGATCCGAAAGCTGGACAAGATCCGCCCAACTGTTCAGCGTGGAAAGCCGGATGCGGTGAGTTGGAAGAGAACTTTTAGAGTTTTAGCAGGCAAAAATTTTGGTTTAGGACTTTGCGAGCGCCCAGGAGTACCTGGTGAACAATTACTACCGCCTTCGCAAGGCATACGACATGCATCGCCGCCAGCTGGAGAGAGATGAATCTTTCCTTCGCAAGGAACTCGAAATCTGTGGCTAACTAACGGTCCTACTGAATCTTGTCCCTGCTCTCTTCAATCTCCGCTTTTGCAAACAAAAAACTCTAAAAATTCCCAAAAAAGATTCGCTTCTAGCAGTTCAAATTAGTCTAATTGAACTTCTCTGCTCATTTTCGACAGCTGTTTATACATAATTTTATGCAAAAGAGAGCAGAGGAACAAGTTGAAACATCTTTTCTTTTTTTCTTTTTTTCCCAATTGTCACTTGCAAATGAAGCTTGCCATTTGGGATAGGGTTCTAAGTTTTGATTCTTATAACTGTCACAGGTACTTGACCCTGAATTTTATCTTTTTTTCTGTTTTTAGCATCTTTGTTAACTGTATGCACTTTAGCATTTAGCATTTCGGAAACCTTCCTCAAAGAAATAATGGCTGTTGAAATCGAGGAAGAGATCAGCGAGTATTTCGTCCAGGTCGAGCTCCATATGGTATTCCTCATAGCTTTTTGAATCCTCCTCACCCCAAAACCTGTTTTTAGGACTCCATGGTTGGACGTTGCGAAGACGCCGACAAGCCGTTTGAGTTGGCTGCGTGGATCGAGGAACGACGTCTGACTCTGGCGAAGTTTGACCAAATGGTCATTACTGCTGAGAGCCATGATGAGGTGAGAAAGGATAGGGATAGACTTTTAATGAGAAACAGAAAAAAAGAAAAACAGAAAAAAAAAAACAACTAGCCAATGATTGCCTTCATCTGTTTCCATTTTGCAACCTTTTTTGCTGGTTATCATTAGCCCCAAAGAACCAAGAGGGATTTCATATACACTTGATAAAATTTAAAAAAATGTTCACTTTCAGCCGGCTCAAAAGGTCTTGCTCTCGGCTCTCAAGCGCTGCCTGTTCCGTGTCAGGTTTGCTCACAAACTCGCCGAGTTTGGCATCTTCATTGTCTACGACGGACCAGGAAAGGTGTTCCCGATTCCAGGAATCTTGCTCCGAATCTTCAAAGGGGGATTGTACCAGAAACTTTGAATTTGGGAGGGGGAAGAGACATTCTAATAAGATGATTGATTTTTGCGGATGCGGATGTGTACAGTACCATGTACATATGATAGGGACAATTAAGATCTTCCCCAAATTATTTGATCTCTCCCTCTACCTATCTGGTTGTGCTATAAATGATTGTCACTGTTATCCTTCTAATTGTCCTTTGATTTCTTATCATTGGTTCCAAAACCAATTTCATATATACTCTATCTTTATCCTTATCTTTCAATTATTCAAACCTAATCCAAAAATTTCAGGGCTTACAGAACCGACGTTCCAATTTCATCATGGTTCCGTACATGAGCCGTGAACTCCTGCTGAGCATCCCAGCCAAGCCGGATGACCCAAAAATGACTCGCGCTGATCACGTTCTCAACAGCGACACTGGCGTTTTGCTCAAGCACTGCGTCAATGAGCTGGTGTGTTTCCTTTTGTGCGTTCTGAATAGGAGAGTTCGGTTTTTCAGTGCTTCGTGGTGAATGCGCAGCCGTTCCCAGTCTACGACCGCAGAAAGTCGGACTACATGCTTTCCAAGGAGAAGATGATCACAAAGATTCTTCATCGGCGACCAACCATCACTGCCAAGGTCTTCCAGGTAATCTAAACTCTTGGCAATAGACTAAATTACATTTTTTTCAAAAATTAATTTCAGGACGACCAAGAATGCCTGGCAGCAATCATAAAAGACTACCAACATCAGGTCTTTGAGGAGTACGAGAACCTCTACAACTTCTGCCGCCGTATAGAGGAAAACAATGCTTTTGAGGCATTCAGGATCATGTTCGATCTTCCGGAGATTCAGGAGGACCAGAAGACACCAACGGAGAAGAAGGAAGAGCACTTCATCCAGCGCAAGTATCAATGGGTTAATGGAACTGAGAAGCCATGGCTGTACAAGGCACTGCTGTTCTACAACACCTGGCACTATGTCACTGATCGCCATAAGGCCAAGATTCTTAGCCGCTATGGACCGGAATAACTGGGCAGATCTGCAGCGCAACTGGAATAAAATTTTAATAACATTAATGATAATGCATGCTACCCTAACTTGTGCCATTTGTGAAAGTGTCGTCCCTTTGTATTCTTCGTTCAACTGAAAACAGAAAACTGAAAACCTAACTTCTACAACCCACTGCTACAGTGCGGTCAATATCGATAGGACCCCCTAGTTTTTGGCCTTTCTGGGAAAACTAGAGGAGATATCAAAAATCTGTAAGCGCAGTTCGATTCAGAATTAAAAATGACCCCCGGGGCCATATTTCCATGTTCCTACCATTCCCCCTTACCCCCCATCCAAAAAATAGGTCACATTCAGGTGGTCAATATCGATAGGACCCCCCACCGAATTTCACTGTTTAGTGCTTTTTTGGGAGGGGAGGGGTCACCAAATATTTTTATTTTTGTGTTTTTATTGTTTTCTAATCGTTTTACAATGTTTCCGATCTATTCCGGAATAACCGAACTCGATGGAACTTCAAATCCTGGTTAATCGTAGATTTTGAGAAGAAAGTTCAGAAAAATCAGATCAGAGGCAGTAGTCTCGGTTGTTTCAAAAGTATAATGTGCAGGTAGTGTAGTTTTAAGTATTCCGGAACAATATTAATATTTATTTGATTCTCAATCGGTCATTTCTTCCCACTTTCCTGATTCGCCAAGTCGCATTCCGCTCCTCGCATCAGCAAAAGTAACTGAATATGCTTCGTAGATTTGACTATTTTATTGGCCAGGTGGCACATGAGATTTAGAAGTGTCATTTAGCAATCCCCCAATACCTTTACGGTTGTATCCACTACCATTCAAAGCTTAGTACATCGCAAAGTCAAAGTAGAAAGGTGACACCTTACGACGAATTGACCATTCTTTGAATTTTTGAATTCCTTGGCCACATTTTGACAGATAATGATTTAACTGCCACGGATAACATTTTGAGTGATGTTTTTGCAAACGTTCAGCTTCAATTTTTCCTTTACTTTATTGGAACTGATCGATGAATTCAAAAATTCAAAGAATGGTCAATTCGTCGTAAGGTGTCACCTTTATACTTTGACTTTGCGATGTAGGCGGCGGGACGTGATGACGCGTTTGAATCTCAACTCTTACGATTTCGGGAACGCATAACACCGAAAGAAGAATCAAAACAATACACCAGAAAAACTTGAAATCCTGATTGTGAAACAGAAAAGTTCCTCGATTCAAATTTTTTCGATTTCGGATTCCGTTTCGGTCTCTGTTTCAAAATCACTATATCTCCTTTCATTGTACCAGCTCCACAGTTTCAACTTTTCCACGAACGTAAATTCCTCCTCCCAATCCCTCCCAATCTTCCAGCACTCTCCCCGAAAGTTTCTCGTTCCTCGTCGCCAAGCGAAAACGCGACGAAATCGTGAAATGGATCGAGATGGCGTCTCGAGTTGGCAACGAGGATTTCGATTATGATGCCGATCAGATAGTGGATATGTCGAGTCGGGAGGAGGATAATAAGACGTTGTGGCAGACGCTGAAGTTCGTGTTGCAGTCGAAGATGATGATGACTTATTCGGCGGTGGAGTCGTTTGTTTGGTGGGTTGCAATTAGAATTTGTAAAACTAAAATAAAGATAGGATACAAATGAATAATAAAAGAAAAAACCAACGATAGTTATGAAATTCTTGAAACAGGAAAAAAAAACGCAATCTTCCAGGATCATCGACCTAATGATCTACAGTGCCCTGTCCCTCTCTTCCACCGGCGTCGGCACTTCCAACATGCACCTCTCCTACATCTTCTCCGGTCTCGTCGAGATCCCATCCTACTTCCTAATCCCAGCAGCTATCGATTGGTTGGGACGGAAGCCGTCTGTGATGGCGTGTCATATGATTCTCGCCTTCTCGCTTCTCTCCATGTACTTGTTCGATCATGAGGCGGATCCGCAGATCTTTCTGATCATTTGGCTGATTGCCAAGTTCGCGGTGGCCAGTGCTTTTATGTTGTGTTTTGTGTATGGAGCAGAGCTGTTTCCAACGAATTGCAGGTGAGTTCTTTGGCTCGCTGGCGCCTGATTATCATTGCCATCTGCTAGCCGGCGTCGATGTGCACCTATGGCCTAGTGGGTTACACGTTTGACTGTTACCCACAGGGTCAAAAGTTCAATCCCTCCCCTCTTATTTCCTTTTTTTCTTCAAATTTTATAATTCTAGAAGCATCTGCCTGGGCGCATGCGCTACCATCTCCAACATCGGAGCCGTCGTCGCCCCCCATGTCCCAGCGATGGACATCTTCTTCCCGGGTCTTCACTATCTCTTCTACGCCCTCTGCGCATTCATCTGCACCATAATCACCACAATTCTTCCCGAAACGAAAGAATATCCCAGTGGCACGAGGAGTCAGCAACAGTCGTTGGCTTGAATTAAATTCTAATTTTTGGTTTTTATTTTTATTTTTGTTTTTTAAATTGTTTCCTATCGGGTGCATAAACATCTGCGACGCTTTATATGAACTGTTGAAACTGGGAAAAAAATACAAAAAGAATACAAAAAAAGGAGAAAAAAAAGCGATATGGAACCCGCGGAATCAATGAAATTTACAAAAAGAAACTGATTACAAGAAAAGTCTAAAATATGAAAAAAAAAAAAACTATATCTTCGTCCTACTGCTCATTCTGAAGTGGTTCTTGCTCCATTCGCACTTCTGGTTCTTGTTTTTTCCGCCGTTTAAGTTGCAGCTCTTCTGGGTGCCAGAATCTGAAAGTTGATCAACCATGTGTGGCAATTGAAGTTAAGGGTCTCGCAACGAACAGTCCGCCTAACAGAATGACATAGCTGGGCGGGCGGAGCTCAATAGTAAGGTCTTATAACGAAAAACGAGAAAAAATCGCTGTGAAACCCGGTCATTTTATGCTTTTTTCAAAAGTTTTCTGTTTCAAAGCTACTGAATCTATCGAGATGAGCGAATGAACATGATACACTGAATTTCTCAAAATTTGAAGTGGGCGGAGCCTAAGCTCTCCCAGTGAAACAAATAATCGTAGTTTTCAAATTTTTCTGTTTCAAGAGCAGTAAATATTGAGTCAAGGTAGCGAACATGATGACCATCTAGATTCTTTCCTCTATCACAACTAAAAGTGGGCGGAGCCAATGGTATCACAGTGAAACAGAGAATCATCGTAAGGCGCAGTCAGCTCTTGCAGATTTTCCAGTTTTCTGTTTTTTTTTATGACGACTTAATGTTTTGAGGCGAGCGATTAAACATGATGACGCAGTAACTTGTAATTTTCACGATTAAAACCGAAAATGGGCGGAGCCTAGGGTCTCGCAGTGAAAAATGAAAAAAAAAAAACACTTTGGAACCCGATCTGTTTTTGCTCATGGAAAAGCTTCCATTTTTTCAAATCTCCCGTTTCATGAGACCTGTACATATGTTTTAGGACAAGGGAATGAACGTGATACCTTCCGCGCAGAAGAAAAATGTGTCAAGACTAAGAGTGAGCGGAGTCTTACAATAAGCTCTCCCAACGGGAAACTGGCGTTGTGTTGATTTGAAACTCGCCAGCTCGAATTCGAAAATTTCAATGTTTCAAAACTTCTGCATTTTCTATCCCAGATCGTTCATATGATTTCACCCAAAACAATTTTCAGATTTTTAAAATTAAAAACAGGGCCTCACAGCAAAAATCGGAAAAATCGTTGTAGGACCATTTTAGTAAATTTTCAGTTTCATCACGACTTAAATCTTTCGAAATGAGCGAATGAACATGATGCACGTACCAAGTAGCGAATATTGCTCAAATTTAATAGTGGGCGGGGTCTAGGGTTTCACAACGAACAGTGTTGGATAGAATTGCGAAGGATTCAAAATTTCAATTTTTTAAAACTTTAACTTTTTCTTCCGCGAATAGTTTGAAGTCGTTCACTTTCCGCGATTCTAGCCCACTATTCGTAATCCAAAACTCACTTCAAATACACTGTCACTCCAATCGAGATGATCAGAATGATGACGCAAAGGAACAGAAGAAAGATGAGCACGTTGACGAACTTGTGCGGCTCATTGTCGTAGTCTTTGTACTTCTTCCGGTACTTTTGAGTTGTTGGAACTTGGGTTGACGGTTTTTGTCTGGAAATTTCAATTTCAGACGATATGGCTCTCATAACTTCACCAAACCTTGTAGTAGTGCTAATCTTGACTGTCCCTGTGGTTTTCCCGCCTTCCAACTCATCCAGAGTCTCCAGAATGCTCAACTTCGTCGTCATCGTCGATTTCTCCTTCTCCCGTTCCCTATCTCGCTCCAGAATCCTCGCTGAAGGCGTCGACGTCGCCACTCTTTCCATTATCCCTTTCTGCGCGTTTTCCACGAAAGTGATCCATTGTTTGGTGTCTTCTGTTGGGTCCAAACACACACTTTCGTTGGTTCCGGGAAGCGCTTCCAGCATCCAGACGACTCCGTGACCATTCAGGTCGCAGAGCATTTCTTCAATGTCATCGACCTAAAAAACTGTTTTTGTTGTTTCAGATGGGTTTTATGGGTGGTCGTTCTAAAAGTGATTGATTGTAGCAAGTTGTATGTTGCATTTTAACTTAGATCTCAATAACGATAAGAGATATCAAAAATCGGTCAACTAAAGAGTTGTAGCACTTTTTGATATCTTTTATAGTTTAAAGGGGGGAAAAATCTGATTTTGAGTTTTCCGTTTCAACATTTTTACTCATTTTCTTAAAAAGTAATTAATGTTGATCCCAACTTCGCACAAAAGACTTTGTTTTCTAAGTTTTGTAAAAGAAATAGCTGCGTTGCGGCTCATTTTTGTCAGAAAACAATACACAGCAGCGTCAATTTTTCCCATTCGTTCACAATAACTTGAAAAAAGCGAAATTGTACAAATATCTTATTTTTCCGAAGAAAACAAAAATTGAAACATCTGAAACTTTCACTCTTCAAGACTTTCAGAAAAATATATTTCTTTCGGTTTCAAATTTCTCTTATGGTCCTTATCTCACTTTCTACGACAGTTTAGCTGTAATTAATATTACTGTTCTCTGACGATGCGCCCCCAATGGCAGAGTTTCTGCTGGCCGGAAACTCTTCCATCTCCCGTTGGTCTCGCCACAAACAGTCTGCCCAAAAAAAAGCACGAGTTCCCAACTCAAACGCATTATGCGAGGGCAGCTCGCACGTGTAGGCGCCCGGGCGCCGGCC
>LR573310.1:0-46665 GCA_900536345.3 Caenorhabditis sp. 39 LS-2015 | reverse complement strand
AAATTTTCAGATGCGATTTTCAGCCCTTAGGAGGGCCCAATAGCAATTTTTTCCAACTAAGAAGTTTCTTGTATTGACCTCAAGAATCGTTTCCAACCATCACTGAGTAATCCTAGACCGATGAGGTAAAACAGTTCCCTTGTAAAATTACTGCATTGATTTGAAAAAAAAATGGAATTCGAATTTTTGACTTCCAATTTTGTTTTTCCCAGCGGATTTAAATTTAAGAAAATGATTTTTTTCAAATTTTGAAACCTTAGTTTTATTTTTTTAAAAATCAAGATTCATTTCTAAAAAATTAAGATTAAATTTTACAATTAGAAATTGATTTTAATAAATTTCGATAAAAACAAATTTTAAAAAAATTACTTTAAAAAATTCAATTTTTCAAAAATGCATCAATAAAATGAAAAAAAAAAAACAAACCAGAACCCGCGGAGTGACAATGGACATTGGCCGTACCACGTTCGAAACGGAACACCGTCGAATCGTTCTTCTGGATGCTCCAGGTCACAAGGACTTCATTTCGAACATGATCACGGGCACTTCCCAAGCGGACGCGGCTATTTTGGTGATTAATGCGACGACTGGAGAGTTTGAAACTGGATTTGAGAATGGGGGACAGACGAAAGAACACGCACTGTTGCTGAGAAGTTTGGGTGAGTGGTTTTGGAATTTTTTTCAAAATTTATTTTTGGAAAAAATTGGAATTTTTCAAGTTGAAATTAATTACCTTTTTCAAAAAATACATTTAAAAATTCTTGCAAAATTAAATTTTTTTAGAAATAAATCCAATAAAGTAAATTTTGAATTATTTCAGAAAATTTTTCGAGTTTTGAGCATTGGAAAATTTATTTTAATGTCACCTTTTTTTACATTTTAAAGCACATTTAATTTAAAAATTAATTGAAAATTTTCAATTTAATTTCGAAATTTTTCAATTTAAACTTTAAAAAAAATAATTTAAATTAATCAAAATTAATCAAAGTGTTCATGTAAGTAATTTTTTAATTTTTTAAAAATTATTTCAAGAAGAAAATATATATTTTAAAACACAACACAATTATTAAAATATCCGAAAAAATTAAAATGAAGCATACTTTGAAAAGTAATGGAATTAAAAAAAAATAATCTTCATTTTTTTGAATACACAACTAGAAACAGTTTACCTATTTATTCCAATTTTTTAATTTTTTTAAATTAAATTAAATTAATTTTCATCTACATTTTCCAGGTGTCACCCAACTGGTCGTTGCCGTCAACAAACTGGACACGGTCGACTGGTCGAAGGAACGTTTCGACGAGATCCGCAACAATCTCTCTGTTTTTCTGACCAAACAAGCCGGTTTCTCAAAACCGAAATTCGTACCGGTTTCTGGATTCACCGGCGACAATTTGGTGAAAAGGATTCAGGGAAAATGGTACGATGGACCGTGTCTTCTGGAGATGATTGGTGGGTTTTTTTGAAATTAACAAAAATTCTAGAACTAATAATTTGGTTTAAAAAAATTGTCAAAAAGTTCATTTAATTTTAAAAAATATTAAAGACTTCCGAAAAATGATTTTTTTAAAAATTAATTCATGTATTTTTCATTATAAAATTGATATTTAAAATTTATTTCATCTGATCATTCGAAAATATGAATTTTTTTACAAAAATTATTAAACAAAAAAATGAAATTTTGAAATTTTTGAAATTTGAAAAAAACAGTTTTAGAAATTATTTTTCTTCAATTGAAAATATTTATTTTTAAAAAAAATTAATTCAAATATTCAAATAATTTCTAATTTTTTTTTTTAATTTTTAGTTTTTTTTATTATTAGCATTTTTAAAAACGAATTTCTCCCGATTTCCAGACAGTTTCGCCGCCTCCCAACCGCCTTCAGACGGTCCTCTGCGAATTGGAATTAGTGATGTTTTGAAGGTATTTTTTATTTTTAATAATTGATTTTTCGAAATCAATCATCTTTTCTAGGTGACTTCCAACCAGCTGGTTGTTAGTGGAAAAATCGAATCGGGAGAAGTGGAAAAAGACGATAAAGTGTATATTATGCCCAGTGTCACTGCTGCAACTGTTAAAGGTTAGGAGAGGTTTTTTCGAATGAAAAAAAAACGAAAATCAAATTTGAAAATTTAATGAATTTTGTAATTTAAATTATAATTAATTTTTGAAAAATGAGAAAAATTAAATAATTATAATTTTCTCGATATTTTCAGTTTTGCAGAATTGAAATTTGAAATTTAGATTTTTAAAATTTTTATATTAGAAATTAAAAATAATAAAATCTGAAAACATTGAAATTTGAAAATTTAAAAATATTAAAATTCAAAAATATAAGAATTTGAAAATAATGAAATTTGAAAGTGATAAATTTAAATAATTAATATGCAGAAATTTAAAATATTACAATTTACAAATTTAAAATGAAAAAATTCAAAATTAAGAAATGTTCAAATAAGAAAAATTAAAAATGGAAAAAATTAAAATTATCAAAGTTAGAAATATTTCAAAATCTTAAATTTTTAAATTTTAAATTTTAAAACAGTTTAGAATTTTTAAATATAAATTTTTAAAAAAATTTGTTTAATTATTTTTTAGAAAAATAAAATTTGAAAAAAATAGCAAAAAACACATAAACAGTGACATAATTTCCAATTTTTTCAAATAAAAATCTCAAAAAAACCTCCATTTTCCAGCCTGCGCCAACAACGATTCGCAAGAGCACTGCATCGCCGGCGACTATATTCTGATGACTCTCCAGGGAACTTTCGAGCCGGAATCCATCCAAACCGGCTCAGTTGTCGTCCGATCCGGACCAGACACTCTGATACCGGCCAAAAAGTTTGTCGTCCGATTGGTGGTGTTTGAGATTGCTACTCCTATTATTAAGGTGATTTTTGACATTTTTAAATTTTTAAAATTGAAGCAGGTGAGCGAAAAAAGGTTTATTTTTCAATTTTTTCAAAAAATTTTCGAACAAAATTATTTTGAATTTACAAAAATTTTATAAAGTTATTTTCCAAAAGCCCCTTATTTCAGGGCGCCAAAGCGGAACTTTACGCTCACTCTGTCTGCATTCCGTGCACTTTCACAAAATTGGTCCACACAATCAATAAAGCGAATGGCGAAGTGCTCAAACAGAGACCGAGGTGAGTATTTTCAAAAACAAAAATTGAAAAATGAAAAAAAACAAAAATTCATAGATAACTCCAATAAAATTGTTCAAGAAATTCAAGTAATTTTCAAAAAATTTAATTTTTGAAAAATAAAAAAAAACAAAATTTAATAATTTATAAATAAGATTTTTCTGATTGTAATAATTTAAAAAGAAGAAAAATTCAAATAATTGTTTAATATTTTGAAAGATTTTTAAATAAAAAAAAACTTTTTATTCAAAAAAATCAATAAAATAATTATAAATGATTTTTTTCTATTCTGTTAAATTTTTAAAAAAATTCAAAAAAAAATTCAGTAATACTTTTTTGCTAAATTTGAAAAAGAAAAATTCAAATAATTTTTGAATGAACTGACAAGTGAAAGAAATTTTAATTTTAAAAAATAAGTGTGAGAAAATCGTTCAAAAAAATTCAATTTTAAAAATAAAAATAAAATCTAAAATACCCAAAAAAACCCTCACCAATCCAATCCTCCAGATTCCTCGCCAAACACACGTCGGCCGTCGTGGAAATCGAAACCGACCATGATATTGCCGTGGAGGCGTTCACCACGTGTCGCCCGTTGGGACGGGTCACTTTCCGATCCGCCGGAAACACCATTGCTGCCGGAATCGTCGAGCAGGTTATCACTCCGCAGTGATGACAAAAATAATTTTTATTCTTGTTAAATTTTCCAGAAAATTCCAGTAATTTTTTTCTAATTTCCAGTCAAAAATATCCCTGTTTATGACATTTTGTGATTTTTCCTGACCTGATCATTTTAGGATTTTTTGCAAAATTTTGTATTGCTTTCCAGAATTTTTATTTAAAAAGTGAAGTGACTTTTCAAATTTTTCGAACATTAATTTTCTCAAAATCGTTCGAAATTCCATCGATGCTCCACGATTCCGAAGACGTCGAATTGGAGAAATTGAATCTAAAAATCAAATTTAAAAAAAAAAAACCTATTTTCTGTTTAAAATATTACCTCATTTTTCCCCTCGTATCAGTGATAATTGCCAGTTTGATCTTATCAGTTGGACCATTTTGAGCCGGAGAACGCGGGGAAAATCTCAAAAAATAGAAAAAATAAGTGTAAAGTGAAAAAAAAATTAATTTACTTATTTTGGAAATTTTCACAATTTTCAGAGGTTCCAGTTTTTGACCCGAGAGTTGGAAGAGCTGGAATTCTGAAAACAAAACCATTTTTATTAAAAATTCATAAGTTTTGAAAACATTTTGTTAAACATTAATTTTAATTTAAAAAAACACAAAATTCCACGAAAAAAAAGAAAAAGTTGATTCAAAAAATATAAAATCAAAGTTTCTTTTGTAAAAATTTAAATTAAAAAAAAGAAATATTTTTGAAAAATTTTAATTTATTCTTCAAGTTTTGGTTTTTTTTAAATTTATATATACATTACTTTTTTTGTTGAAATTTTTTAATATTTTATTTTAAAAATTAAATTCTCACTTTATCGCCGACGCGTACAATCCAATGTTCGTGTTCACTTTGCTGAGCGGATTCGATTTTTTGGTGGAAGAGGAATCAGAAGACGTGGAATTCGAGGGTCTCGAAGAAGACGGCGAAAAGAGGGGACGGCCCATGAGAGATGGGATTCTCGTCGAGTTGGAAGTATGTTTTTTCAGCGAAAACGGCATCGGTGGAGATGGTCTGGAAAATGAAATTTTTCAGAAAAAAAATCATTTTATTTACTCCAAAACTTATTTTTTCCTAACAAACTTCAAAAATTCAATTGAATTTCAAAAAATAAAATTTTTCTCTTCATTTTAATGTCAACAATCAATTTATTAGTTTTTCGAGTTTCAATTTTTAAAATAAATATTTTTTTTCCGGGATTTTCTCAAGAATTTGATATCATGAATTTTGAAAATTATTGGAGTTTTTTCCTACTTTTTGAATTTTTTTAAAATAGATTTTTGAATAAAAAAAGCGTGAAAAAAAAATTAAAATTTGCAAAAAATTATGTTTTGCAATTTTTAAACAAATATTTTTGAGTTTAAACGTTTTAAATTCGAATTTTCTTTAAAAATAATTTTTATTTTATTTTTTGAATTTTTAGGAACTTTAAAATTTTAATTTTAAAAAAAATTCTCAAAATTCATTTTCAAAAACAAAGAAATATTTTATTATTATTTTTTCTGTTTCTATTTTTTTAAAATATAGAAAAACCTCGCTTTTAAAATTATTCTTTCCCCTGAATTTTCGAAATCCTCACCTCTGCTCATTTTTCTTCGCCTGACAGTTATTGTGAATATTTCCGAAAACCGACAGATTCTCCAA
Source organism: Caenorhabditis sp. 39 LS-2015 (assembly GCA_900536345.3). Lineage (NCBI taxonomy): Eukaryota > Metazoa > Nematoda > Chromadorea > Rhabditida > Rhabditidae > Caenorhabditis > Caenorhabditis waitukubuli. The sequence continues at coordinate 41,203 of LR573310.1, read as the reverse complement.
TTTTTCGGTCGTCGTCAAAATCTCCTCCTCCTTGACAGTTTTCGACGACGAAGAACTCGTCTTCAACGACAAATTCGAGACGCAGGAAGTGAAAGAAGTGTCGGAGAGGTCATCGGAATCCAGGAGCAACTCGCTGTATCCTTCAGAGAATTCGTCGTCGATACTGCTATCGTCGTCGGGAGAAATCGAAGGAAGAGGCAGCAGGGATTCAGAAGAAATCGATGAGGAGGAGGGCGATAAGGGAAAATATCTAAAAATAACTTTTTGTAAAAAATTAAAAAATTCTATGATTTTATGCGAAAAAATCGAAATTTACACTTGAATTTTATTTCTGATTTCTAATTTTTGAGTTCAAAATTCAAAATTCAAAAAAAAAAATTATCAAATTTTTTTCTCAATTTTTTTTTAAATAAAAAGAATAAATTTAAAATAATTTTTTTTCGGTTTCAAAAAATTATCATTTATCTCCGAATCGATAGAAAAAGAATTTGCGTACATTTTCAATACTTTTGTTTTCTAAATATATCCAAAATAAGAATTTTTGCCAAAAAAAAATTATTTTCAATTTTTTTGTATTTTTTTCGTTAAAAATGTACAAAAACTTTTAAAAAAATAGTATTTCGCGATAGAAAATATTCCGTAAATTTTTCAAATTTAAATCTAAATAAATTCGAATTAAAAAAAAATTAATTTTTGTTTAAATTTTTTTTAAATCCAATTTTTTTCTCTTTTTTCCAATTATTTCGTTTCAATATTTCTTTTAAAATCCGAAACCTTCTCTCAAAATCGCCCATTCCCACCGCCAATTTCTCCAAATTTCGCTTTTTCGCCGAATCCAAATCGACTCTGAAAACTTTTCGAAAATCAGTTTTTTTTAAACAAATTAATCAAAAAACTCACTTAATTTCACCCTCCAAGTCCGTAGAAATCCAGAAAACAACAGTTGATTCAGCCATTTTCGAAATTTTTCGAAAATTCAAAATTCCTAAAAAAAAATTGAATTTTTGCTGGATTTTCTGCATTTTTCAGTGATTCTTATCATTTTATCACTGATTTTTTCAATTTTGAAGTTGAAAATCTGTTAAAAATCGGTGGGAAACACGAAAAAACAATGAAAAAACAGAAAAAATTCGAATAAATTGTTTACCTTGGGTTACTGTAGACATTGGTGATTGCGTACCTCTGACAACACCATGACGCAAAAATGCACATTTTTCGACTTTTCAGCAGGAAAATTCAAAATTTATCGGAAAAATATCTTAAAAATCAAATTCTAATGCTAAAAATCACTTTAAAAATAAAAACTAAGTCTATCCTTAATTCAAACATCAAACTAGACACGATTTCCCCGATTTGATCGCTCTATCGACTAGCAGGAACTTGTACGATCTTCGGCGAAAAAGTAGGCGCTGATTCAGCGAATTTACGCGAAAGTGACCATGTGGCGGCCGATATAAAATGGTCAGACAGGCGGAAGAGGTCTTTTCATCTCGAGACTGCTATCTTATCAGTGATAAGAGAAAATGCGGTGCAAGACTGTGATTTTCTGTTTTGCTGTCGTCTGTTTTGCTGTTTTCATTGGTTAGTGATTACTGTATGCTCAATTTCTGCGATTTATCGTTAGGTTGGGTGGATTTTGAAAAATGCAGAAAGTGCACCAAATTTAACGACAATTTGCGGAAATTGAAGCTACAGTAACCAAATTTACGCATTTTCGCTCAATTTTTCGAAATTTTCAGCTGAATCAGAGGCCAGAAGAGGCGGTGGCGGACGTGGTGGCGGACGTGGCGGTGGTCGTGGGGGTTACGGTGGTGGCAGAGGAGGCGGTGGCCGTGGCCGAGGTGGCTGGGGACGAGGATGGGGTGGACATCACCATCATTCCCACGAGAGTTCATGGCATCCATCGTCCTATCACTCCCATAATTATTTCGGATCTTCCAGAAGGTATGTCGTGGTGTTTACGGACTTTTTAAGCTACAGTAACCTTCAATTTTGTGTTTACGGACTTTTGAAGCTACAGTAATCCAACCCCTTCTATTTTCTTTTTTCAGCAGTTATTACGGTAGAAGTCGTGGTCCTGGACTTCTGAGTCTTCTCTTCGGATGGAACCGCCCGAGATACAACTACTACGGTAGCCAGGGATACTGTAGAGGTATATCTTGATACCGTACTACCTACATACAGTAACACTGTGCCCATTACAGTATCCCAATTCGTGGATTACGTGGGAAGAGTGCCACGTTACTACTGCGACTGTCCACCGTATCCGCCGAATTATCAATGGAACTTTTGTCAGCCGATCAATGCGTACGGAAAGAAGAAGTGATAAGCATGCTGATAAGTATTATCGATTGATGACGTGGCAACTTGTTGTGTTGTTGATAATGATTTTAATTTTATGCACAAAGTACAAAATACAGACATGGTGCAAACTTTTTGTTCAAAATTTTCTTTGATTGTGAGGGATTTTTTTTTTGTAATTTTTGAAAATAAATGCTAATAACTCAATGAAATTTTTATTGATTGTATTAAAAATAGATAATCCAAAAAAATTTGATTACAATTTGCATTTCTAGGAATTTGTGAAATATTACACGTTTCACGGCAAGGTAGCCCAAGGGAAGAGAAATTTGACTCAACGTAAAAGTTAGGCCACTCACGTAAATTTACATTTTTACACGTGAGTGGCCTAACTTAAAATTTTTCTTCCCTTGGGCTACCTTGCCGTGAAACGTGTAATATTGTTAATTTTCCTTTTGAAAATGAATTTTGTAAATAAAAAATTGTAAATATTTTGGAAATTTATTTTATTTTTTGAAATCTTTCGAAATTTTTTTAAAAAACTTTATGGAATCATTAAAAATTTCGTAACTATTAAAAAAAAGGAAAAATTTTAAAAAAAAGTTATTTTAACAGTTAATTTTAAATTTAAATTTTTGCATCTCCGATTTTTTTTCCAAATTTTAATATTTCAATTTTAATTTTTTTGTTGCAAACTTTAATTTTTTCAATTTAATTTTTTAATTTTTTTACAATTTTTTTTGCAATTTCCCCGATCTCCCGATCCCAAATTAGAACAATTTTTCCCTCATGTGACCTCTCTTTCCTTATCATTTTATCACGTCACTGAGAAAGAAATTGATAAGAAAATCGAGATCAATCAGCAAATCTTTCGCTGAATTTACTGACCTGACCTTCTTCGCAATTTCTTGTGATTTTTCGTGTTTGAAAAAAAACAGAAATTTTACGAAAAAATGAGAAATTCGAATTTTTTACTGTTGATTTTTGTGATTTTTTCGGTTATGAAAGGTGAGGAAGTTTTGAAAAATTCAATCTTTTGTTACAATTTTTTGCTTAAATTTATTTTATTAAAAAAAAATGTTTTTCAATATAAGTACAAAAAAATCGATTTTTAAAAACTTTTAAAACTTTTTTTAAAACTAGAGAGCTATTTCAAAATGTTTATTTTGCTTTTTTCAAAATATTAAATTGAATAAAATAATTAATTAAAAAATTAAAAAATTAAAATTTTGAAAAATAAAAATTGAATTTTTTTTAATTTGACAAAAAATGCAAAATTGAAAAAAAATCACAATTTCCAAAACAATTCAATTTTTGAAACATGAAAAAATTGAAAAAATTAGGTAATTTTTTCAAAATTTTTAATATTTTTAAGTCTAGAAGAAAAAATTTGCAAATGAATTAATTTTTGCTCATTTCAAAAAAAAAATTTTATAAATTATTTTCTTTTGAAAATTAGAAAAAAAAAACCAATAAATTTTTTTTTCAAAATTCAAAAATGTTCTATTTGTATTTAAGTAATGTTTTTTTTTAATTTTTCAGAACCCCAGTAGCAAGCCTGATGCAAGAGCTATGCAAGTGTAGTGCAGTGTCTGCAGCTAGACTTGCAGAAGTCTTGCACTACACTTGCACCGAGTTTCCGAGATATCTAAGAAAAAAATAAAAATTTAATCACACAAAAATCAGAAAAACCAAAAATTTTTTGAATTTTCGAAATGTTTTTAAAGTTTATTGTAAAATTTTCAGAATCCCTATCCCGTGGTGGTGACCATGGTGACCACGGTGGTGGTCACGATCATGGTGGTCATGACCATGGAGGTCATGATCATGGTCATGATCATCACGATCATCATGATCATCATGACCATCATCATGGTGGTTGGGGTGGTCATGACCATCATGACCACGGCGGCGGCAATGGTGGTGGAGATGGTCCGTACCGTCCATTTACCGGTTTTGGAGGAGGAGGGTAAGTACAGTAATCCTTCCCAGCTTACCGTATCCTTCCAGCTATTACGGAGGCGGCGGAGGTCTTCTCGGCAGGTTATTTGGCTTCCGGAGACGTGGATATTATGGATATCCAAACTACAGTCAAGGATACTGTAGAGGTATGTCTCGGATGCTGGAATACCTACCGTACCCTTACCGTAACCCTCTACCCATTACAGTATCCCAATTCGTGGATTACGTGGGAAGAGTGCCACGTTACTACTGCGACTGTCCACCGTATCCGCCGAATTATCAATGGAACTTCTGTCAGCCGATCAATGCGTACGGGAAGAAGAAGTGATAAGCATGCTGATATGCATTATTGATTGATGACGTGGCAACTTATTGTGTTGTTGATATTGATTTTAATTTTATGCACAAAGTACAAAAGACAGACATGGTGCAAACTTTTTGCTCACAAGCAATTTTTTAAATAAATATGTAATTCAAAATTTACTTCTTTTTGCTTGATTTGTTCTGGATTACATACATTTTGTTCTATATCTCTGCAACCATAAGAGATATCAAAAATTGGTCAACTAAAGAGTTGTAGCTCTTCATACTTTGCGTATTTTTGTAGTTGACCATTTTTTGATATCTTCTATCGTTAATGAGATATGTAAGATGGTACTCGACATGGCGCCTGTGGGTACACACTAACAAGGGAAGTATATTTACACACCGGTTGAGAATTTCCTTAAATATGACAATTACCTAGTTTAATTGAATTTTTGCCAATTTTTCTCGATTTTCAGCAAATTTTGGCGGTTTCCGCTAGTTTTTTTTCGGTTTTTTGTGGGAAAGGGGGAGAAAAGAAACAGAAAGTTGAAATCAAATTTATTCTCTGTGAAAAATGAAGATTTAAAAATTAACAAAGCAGTTCGATCACTGTCGCATCGCCTTGATCGTCTTCATCATCGCGGTCATTTCTCTAATACTGCTTCCGAAGCTCTGTTTCTCCATCGTCCATACTGGATAGTTGCGAACTGTCCGTTTCGCAATCAGCTCCTTCTTCATCGCCATTTTGACCTTCTCGTTCCTCTCCATCTGCTCATTCTCCCACATCATCTGCTCCTTTTGGTTCTCCAACTCTTCCTTTTCCATTTCCAAGTCGAACAGGCGGTCCTTGGCAGTCGCCAGAGCTTCCTGGGCTTCCAAATTGTTGCTGCTTTTCTGGATTTCAAGGTTTCCGATTGTTTGCTGGATCGCTTCCAAATCTTCCGAGAGTTGGGCGATCTTGGCATTGATAGCGGTGATGGTTCCAGCGGTGAATTGCATGGTGATGGTGTTAGACTGAAAAACCGGAGATTGAGGAAAAAAGCAAAGAATGGAAAGTCAGTTGTAAAAAAACATGTAAAAAGAGGAAAAAAAACGCGGCCACCGTAGGCAGACTGAATGCCCGAGGTGTCCCAATGTCGTCTTACTTCCATAATTTCTGCATATTCCATAAATGGGCGGGGCCTAATGTGCCGAGGGATGTCGGGGATGTATCGGTAGTGGATTAGGAGAATTTGGCACATCCAATGGTCCGTTTTTTGTCTAGCCAATGTGAAGACAGGATCTGGCACATTTTTTGTTGTGTATCTAGAAAGAAACACAGCAATATCGAATATTTGCAGATTTGGATGGAAACTATTTAATTTAGCATAAAATAGCCAGAAAAAAATTAAAAATTGTAAAAAAAACAAACAAACCAGATTGGAAAAATCCGAGAAGAAAATGGTCTTGAAAAATTAATATAAAATGCAAGAAATGCGATTTGAACGCGGAAAAGGTTCCAGTACGATTTTGATTTTTTTTTCTGAAAAACTACGATAGAATCCGCCGTAGTTTCTCAATAAAAAGAAGCCATGTAGCTCATTTTCCCAGAAAACAATAATACACTAATGATATCACTCCCTCTGTACTTTGTTCCCTTGTGGGGCGTGGCCTACTGATCTTTTCAAAAGAGAATCGCATCGAACCAAAAAAAGATCACCCAGAGACGAGAGATTACAGAAAACCGAGAGACGCAGAGAATCGGGCTAGAAAATTAGGCTAGAAAGCCCCAAAACACACACGATTTCTGGTGGTTTATTTGGCGAATTGGCACTGAATAGGCTCCAAAAATGATATAAAAACAGAAGTTTGAAATAGAAAAATTAACAGAATTTTTCCAATTTTTTGAAAATTTTGAAAATAATAATGAAAAATTTCACTGCTAGTTTGATGATTTTGGCGATTTTTGGATGTGTTTTTGGTGAGTAAAATGGTTTTTTTTTAAAATTAATATTTAATAATTTTATTCAGATGTCACAAATGGTCAATTAAGGTGAGTTCAGTTCTAAACAAGTTTTCAAAAATGAAAAAAAAAATTGTATTTTTTTTTGAAATTTTTTAATTTTTTAAATTTTGAAAAAAAAAATTTTGAATCAAATTTTTTAAAAATTTAAAAATATTTTTTTTAACTCAAATTTTTTTTTAATACTACAGTTTTTTGAAATTTTTGAAATTTTATTGAAATTTCTAAAACTTTTCACAGCTTTTTTAAAAATAATTTTTTTGATTTTTCAAAAAAATTTCAGCACTGCCGCAAAAATCGGATTGGTTGCTCTAGGTGGTGCAACTGTGGACCGCACATTTTTCCGTCAACCGGCTAATAATAATTACTATTATAACTATCCGGGATACAGTAACTCTGGCTATTATACATATGGCAAGAAAAAATAGTTGATTTTTTTTAATGCAGAACCCTTTAAATAAATTTTCATCATTTTTATTCTCAGTTTGGTGCACCATGTCTGTCTTTTGTACTTTGTGCATAAAAAAATCAATATTAATATCAACAACAAAATAAGTTGCCACGTCATCAATAATGTTTATATCAGCTTGCTTATCACTTTTTCTTTCCGTACGCATTGATCGGCTGACAGAAGTTCCATTGATAATTCGGCGGATACGGTGGACAGTCGCAGTAGTAACGTGGCACTCTTCCCACGTAATCAACGAATTGGGATACTGTAATAGGCACAGTGTTACTGTACGTAGGTAGTACGGTATCAAGAGATACCTCTACAGTATCCCTGGCTACCGTAATAGCGATTATAATTCGAATTCCGTGCATTCCCTGCTCGGAACAGGTTCCGAAGCATCCTGCCAATTGCGAAACCGGCTCGATAACTGCTGAAGAAATTATTGCCGTAACCACCATAATAACGGCGATAATATCGGGATTCGGATGGGTGAATTTCTGAAAGTTTGGATTTTCAAAAATCGATATAATTTTTTTCGTGTTTCAAAAAATTTTTGTACGTTTTTTTATTTTTATTTTTTTTCGTTTTGTTTCGACGTCTGGAAAATTGTTTTTTTGTTAATTTCATTTTCAGAATCAGTAAATATTAAAAACTGAACAATTTAAAATTTATTTTGAAAATTTTCGAAATCGATTTTGTGAAATTTTTTTAAAAAACGTTTTTTAATGGTAAAATTTAATTTTTCAGAATTTTTTGATTTTTAAAAATTAACCAATTTTTATTGATTTTTAAATAAACCATACAAATAAAAAACTAAGATTCAAATTATTTTAAAATTGAAAAAAAAATTTCAACAACAAAAAATGCTTACCTAACCCTACCAAAATCACTAAAATAACCAAAATTTTTTTGGAAATATTCATATTTTAAACTTGTCCAATCTACAACTTTCTCCCGGTTTTATACCATATCGTGTCCCTTAAATTACACTGTTCTCGACGTTTTAATTAACTTTTCATTTTTTTTTGTAATCTTGTGGTCTTTTGGCGGCCGGAAGGCCGCCAAAGGAGGTGGTCAAGTGATGATTGAATTTTTGTTTTAAATAATATTTTTTTAAATTCGAATTCGGAAACTTTATGAACAACTATTGAAATAACAATGCTAAATTGATTCTGATTAAATAAATTTTGAAAGTAATTTTTTTTTTAATTTTTAAATTATCGATTTTTTAAAAAAAATGAAAAAATTGAAAATTCGAATAAATTTTAAAAAATATAATTAAATAAAAACATTAGAATCAGTTTACTGAAAGAAAGCAAAATTATTTTAAATTTTTGCAATAAATGTTAATAAAAAATTTGAAACAAATAATTTTTAATTTTTTCAAATTGTCAAATTGCATTTTTTTCTTAAATTTTTAAATAATTTGCTTTAAAATATTCATTTCATCATTTTTTATATTAGTATACCAGCCTGAAAGTGCGGCTGCGCCGCATCAGGCTGGCGTGTTTTTTTTTCTAAAAATGTTCGATTTCTGCGTGAGTACCATTTGATTTTTACGTGACCGGGTCAAACGCGCACAGAAAACATACGGAAATCCGGACAGAATAAGAAAGTTATTATATAAGAATGATTTTCTAAAAAATTGAGAAAAATAATTTAAACCCGAATTAATAAAAAATAGCCAACCCATATTAAAAAATGCAAAAAATCAAAAACAACGCTAAATATCACAATTAAAAAAAATCACATTATTATCATAATTATCACTAATCTTATCACATACCTACTGATAAAGAACAAAAGTTAAAAAATCGAAATTTTTGAGGTCAATTTCCGAGAGATTTTCAATTTTTTGCGATTCTCCAATAGGTGTCACACCACTTAAATCCGTCCGTTGAACTCGTTTGATGCCCAATTTTAGGAGCAGATTGAACAGGGAAGTCTGAAAATGAATCATTAAATTTTTTAGAAATTTTAAAAAACTTTTCAAAAAACTTTTTAAAAAATTTCTTTCAATTTTTAATTTTTTTTATGTTTCAATTTTTTTTTGAAATTTTGAAATTTTGAAAAATCAATAAGAACTTTTTTTAATGGATTTTTATTTTTTTGATAAATCGAATTAGAATTTCAAAAAATTCTCGGTTTCAAAATTTTCTTAATTTTCAAAAAATTTCCGGAAAATGATAGATGACTTAAACGGAGTTTTTATATATTTATTTTTTCAGAATTAAACATTCCACCATTAAACTAAAAAACTTTCCAAATTAAAAAAAAATTTAAAAAGAAAAACTAAAAGAATTAAAAATTGTTTTCAAACTTTTTGAATACATTAAATTGTAAAAAATTAAAAATTGTTTAATTTTTTTTAAATTTTTAAACTTCTCTCAGAAAGAAATCTTTTGAAAGAATATGTGATTTTTCTTTTCCTTTTCAATGTTTTAAAATTTCAAAAAATGTCCCTCACCTTCAACTCGCCGCCACAGTCCTTCCCATCCCATTCTTCCTGCGTACATCTCGTCGAGTGCCTCCAAAAAATCATCAGCTGCCGGTCATCAGTCAATGGTCGAATCGTCAGCAGCTGAACATCACAAGGGAATTTCAGACCCGAATTCTCATCGATTTCTTCAATATCTTCCGTGTTTTCTTTCCGAGAAATCAGAGAAATTGGTGGGTAAATGACACGTTGAACCGCCTGTTGACCGTGTAAACTGTGAGTTGAGTAATGCGAATTTATCGATTTTTCCTCGGTTTTTTCAGCCAAGTTTTCCTCGAAAATCAACTTGAATTTCATGTTCACTGGTTTCAGGTCAATCGGAATTGCATCATCTCCTTGGCCGAGTCCTTTTCCGTCATCTTGATTCAGAATCCGATCGATATTGATTTCTAGGGTGCCTTTTTCCATGAACCGCGCACCATGTTCCACGTTCGACACTATGGTGAGTCTGGAAAAAGAGCAGGGAAAATTTTGTAAAAAAATTAGAAAAAAACTAAAAAATAATTTCTTTCAATAAATTTTCAAGCGAAAGTCGAAAAATATTGAATCAATTTTTTTAGAATTTAATTTGTAAAAATTAAATTTTTTTTAATCACTTAAATGGCTAAAACATAAAAATTTTTTATATCAAAGTTAAAAAAATTAAATTTTTGAAAAAATTTGAATTAAATTTTTTTTTAACTTTTGGATTTTTTTGATATCTATATTTTATTTTAAATTCAATTTTTTTTGTTATAAAAATTATTTTTTCGCATGTTCATTAAATTTCAAAATTAAACAAATTTTTGAAAAAATTTAGAGACTGAACAATAAATTAATGCTCTAGCTGACTGCATTTTGTTTAATATCTCAGTAACGGTAAAGGATATCAAAAAACAATCAACTACAAAATTAACATTTTTTAACATTTTTAACTCTACAGTTTTGTAGTTGACCGTTTTTTGATATCTCTTACCGTTCCTAAGATATAATACCGTAAGCAATTGTACATGGTGCATGCATGAACCCTTTAGAAATTATCGATTTTTTCAAAATTGTTAAATTGAATAACGGTAAGAGATATCAAAAAGTGATCAACTACAATGTTGTAGCCCTTGATAAGTTGCGTATTTTTGTAGTTGACTGTTTTTTGATATCTCTTACCGTTGCTGAGTTAAAAGACAAAATACATGTACCAAAGCTATGCAGTACTTTAAATTTGCGTTTTTCCATCAAAAATCATCAAATTTCTTCATAATTCACCTACCTCTCATTTCCATTTTCCAAAACCGCTGCAGTCGGCATCGGATAATAGTTCTCCTGCACTGGTAATCGATAAAAATCTCTTCTCAAAAGCTGCATTCCAACACTGTCCAAATAGGTCAGCGGCTTGTCCCATTCCGTCGAAATTTGAGTCATCAGTTCGGTATTACGGTAGGAGGAAATATCGATTGAAAGGGAAATGTCAAGTTCTTGACCACTGGGGCCTGCAGAATTTTTTTAATTTAAAATTGTTTTTTTTTTGAAAATTTCAATTTTTCAAAAATTGGAAAAAAAATTTGTTGAAAAAAACAGTTCTTCTTCGAAATTTCACAACAAAAACATGGTACTCACCCTCTAAATTCTTCACACTTGTCTTTTGAAGCACCGCATCCGATCTCTGAACTATCGTCTGCCTAACCGGTCCCGAAACCTTCAACCACTCGAAGTTCGTCATTTCCTGAGCAAAAAACATCGATTTTCTCGTTTTTACAACTAAAATATTGATTTTTCCGAATTAAACATACGAAAAGTTCAAATTTTCCGCAAAACCCCATACTTTACGCGCAAATGCAGACTCACAATCGGGTTTGTGTGTAGTTTCATCAAATAAGCTCCACCGGCCGCGTCTCGATATTTTTGCCATTTTTGTTGGCAGGAAATGGAAGATTTTGACGTGGTTTTGGTTATTTTCTGAAAAAATTGGCGAAAAAAATGCGGAAACTCGAAAATTCTAAACAAACCTGAAGAGATCCTGTTTTAGGGTCGTGCGTAGAGGTGAGGAATGGTGATTCTAGTGATAAAGATTCAGAATTTGAAGTTTCCACCGTGAAAGCGCTGAAAAAATCAATTTTCTTTCACAAAAATGGAAATTGTTAAAAATTTCAAATTCTTAACCACACAACGCCTCGCCGTCTCTCCTCCCCGCCGGCCGTGGCCTCGCACGCATTCTTATACTGCATGCGCCTCTCTTGCTGTCGCCGCCCGGTTAGCTCAGTCGGTAGAGCACCAGACTCTTAATCTGGTTGTCGCGGGTTCGAGCCCCGCATTGGGCTTACGTTTTTTGCTCGACTTACCTTCCCACTTCCCACGACTTTGGCTCCTTGGCTTCCAATTTCACCATCTTCGTGAGCCCTCCTGAATCTCCTTTGGTAATAGTGACTTTTAGAGTGCTCAATGGAGGAATAGTAGCTCGGAAGACGATCAAATAGGTGCCAGTATCCGTTTTGTTCTTGATAAAGTACGGTTCCACCTGAGCATCGATAACTGTTCCATTAATCGATACTATCACATCCTTATGATTGACACGGTACTCGAAGACGTCGGAAAACGGGAAAAGCAGATCGTTGAACAGTTTTATCAGCTTATCAGAAGTCGATTTTTCAAAATCAACAGTTGCCTTTATCTCGACACCATCGTGGATTCGCGGGTATTGGTCCTAAATTTTATTTCAATTTTTTTTTTGTAAAATTTTGAAATTAAAAAAATCAATACTTACCAAATCGCCTCTTCCTAGTGATTCTAAAACCTCTTTCATTGAAATAATCGATGCGTGAAGGAGTTCCGAGTAGTTGTCCATTACACTCACTTTTGAGGTTCCTGGAGATTTTGGAAATATTTTTTTATAAAATAACTTAATTTTGCATTTATGAAAATAGAACTAAAAATCATAAATGTACTTCAATGTTTTAAAAAAAAATTTAGTAAAAATTAAAAAAAAAAAATGTTTTATTAAAATTAAAATTTTGATTTTTTTAAAATGAACTTTCAAAAAATAAAAATAAAATTCTCAAAGTTAAACAATATTTTTTTTTTGAAATTCCACGTTTTTTTATTAATTTTGAAATTAATTTTTTTTTAAATTTTTCTCTAAAAATTATAGAAAAAAAAAATTAATTTTTCAATATTTTTAATCGAAATTTTTTTTTTAAATTTTAATTTTTCAATATTTTTACTCAAAAATTCCAATTTTTATTTTCAAACCCTCACCAGTAATTGCATCATGATGTTGAAAAAGTGCCAAATTCCTTCTCGCTTTTTCCAATTTTTCCACATTTTCATCGATTTTTCGTTGTTTTAAAGTGGGCCGTAACATTGATAACATCACGTCTGCCGACCGAATTAGGGACTGAAAAAAATTATTTTCAAAAAAAAAATTTATTTTATTAATGTTATTAATTTGTTCTGTTTTGTTTCAATCGATTGAGAAAAATGACCACTCACATGCAGCAGCCTTCCCTGTCTTTTGAAAAACGGTCTTGTCGTGAAATAGCCCGTCCAATAGTCTCCCAGAGCACACATATACGGAAAAAAGTCACCGGATAAAGTGGGCGGGGCTTGATCTCGATTCTCCGAATACCAAGATTCCAGATTGTCAAAGTAGTCGGTGAACGTGCCGAATCTGGAAAAATATAGGGGTAAAAAATATTTTTATACCATTTTTACCGTATCTCTACCCTGTTTCCCTTGTTAATCTCATCGAAAATCGGCAGAAAATTGGCGTGATGTTGATGCCATTCCTCGATCATGTCGAACCTTAATTATTGATTATTTTGAAAATTTTCCGGCAGCAATCCTGGTTTCGAAATGTCTTGGTTTCAAAAAAACATATTTCTCCTAGAACAGACATGACTCTAGGGCAGCGCAGTCTAACTCGATAATTTTTTTTCCAACAAGAAAAAACAAACCGAAAATCGTCTCCATGCATCATTAAAATCACCGGTGCCTTGTATATTTCAGCCATGTGTTCCAATGAACTCATCAGTTTTTCGGCTCTGAAAAATAAAAAAGTTCAGTATTTTTTGGTGCAATTCGCAATTCGGCAAAATCTAGGCCAACTATTATTCGTTTTTCAAATAGTGACAGTTGGGCTATGCCACGTGGCAAGGTGTGCGAGAGTGAGAGAGTGAGAGCGCGATTAGAGACGCAGACGTGATCGGCGCGAGAGGTCACGTTCGAACTGCAAACTCAACTGTCAGCGTTTGAAAAACAGATAATATTTTTAAAAACCATTCCCACTAACTTGGCAGCCACATTTGCCTTGGTGACATTCGTCGGTTTCGGTCCCGGACAGTTCCAATGTGTCATTCTCTTAAAATCAAACTCGCAACACGTTGAAGAATCGGATCCACACGAGTTCAGAATATCGTAATGGGTATACGGTAAAACTTGAGTCAACACGTCACTTTCTCCGGTTTCATCGAAATATTGTCGCCATTCGAACGGAATTGCCTTGTTAGATTGCAGAATGTTCTTGAGTTTGTGATGGATACGGTTGATGACGTTACGGTGGACACCTGGGAGGTAAGAATGTGCTCCGGGAGCTGAGGAAAAGGCGCTGAGGCCGCGCTTATAAGGACAAACGCGACTTGTAACTGCAACGATCGCGTGGCCGAGTGGATTACGATTTTGGCTGTGGTGCGACAGGGGTCGGGATCGATCCCTTTTCGCTGTTTTTTCTTTTGCAACTACAACTTTTTTGTGGCAGCCTTTTCCTCGGCTTTCGGGGAGCTAGCAGACTTTGAAAGTGGATTCCTACCTGCTTTCCTGAACAAATAAGGCACAGAATTCGAATATCCGAACGGGTCATTTGACCAAATTGTTCTGGGTTTTATACCTGGAAAATTTTTATTTTAAAAATTCAAATAACCCGGAAAAACGTTACTGACCAAAGTTCTGATCGATAAATTGAAATCCCTCAACAATATTGTCCACCGAAACCGGGAAATATGGATTCGCCTCATCGGTCATGACCCATGAACCTGTCGCCAGTTCCAGACGACCGGAAGTCACCAATCTGGACGGAAATACGATAATTAAGAGAAATTGTATATTGTTAAAAATATGAACAATGTTAAATTTTGATTGAAAAATTATAAATTAGTTTTCAAAAATTAAAAAAAAATTAATATTTAGTAAAATGAAAATTGTTTTTTGAAGGTGCGAAATTTTAAAAAAAAATTCAAAAATTTCAAAAAATTGTTCTGCATTAATTTTCATTTTTCATTTTTATTTTTTAAGTCTTATCACTCATTTTCTGTTGAAATTTGATTAGAAAATTAAAAACAAATTTTGAAAAATTAAAATTCAATAAAATCAAATTTTAATCTTAATTTTAATTTTTTAGGAATAAAAGTAGACTAAAAAAAATTTTTTCACGGTTAAAACTGTCTCACAATGAAAAAGGTGAGTAATTTTAAAAATATTCTTAAAAATTACTTTATCGATTTTCCCAATCCCAATCACTCACTTTCTAACATCATTCTTGACCTGATCCGTCTGCAACGACCACCATCTTTCGAAAAACACAAACTCCGCCCACATGAATCTCATTTTCTCGTTTTTCATCATAAATTGGTGCATATTATCGAGAATTTGATTGGTACTTTTGGTATAGACCTCGAAGGTTTGCAGCCAGCCTTTAACATTTTTTTTTTGAATTTTTTAAAATCAAAACTAAAAATTAAAAATCACCTGGATCTACATGTGTAAACGGCAATACAAAAACTTTTAATTTTTCCTTTTTTCTTGTTTTTTGAGCCTTGGCAGCCACAACCTGTCCGTTTCCCACCGCCTGTTCGAACAAATCAAACGTCTAAAAAAAATGTTTTTTTTTTTTTTTCAAATTTTTGGATTTTTATTTCTTCAAAAACCAAACCCACATTGAAATCCGTCTTAACCTCCGCTGGTTGGTTTTGGCATTTTGCAAATTTATCGATTTTTGACGAGGATACCGAAATTTCCGAATTTTCGGAAAAATTCAATTTCTCTGAATTCCAAGAGTTTCTCAGTTGGATTAGCCGAAGCGAATTGATCGGCGGACCATTGGAATCCTGGAAAATCACAAATTTGGGTTACTGTAGCTTCGAAAGTCCGCAGACACCAGGGAAACACTCACCAAACTCAATCTGTGATGGTATGCAAGGATGAATGTGAAGAATATGGCGAGCACGTAAATCGACACTGTTCTCGGGTTCAGCAGCACTTTTCGTTTGGCTGATACCGCAAGTCTGTGCATTTTAGGCCTGGAAACTTGACTGACTGACTGACAAACGCTTTTTGTGTGTGTAGGCTCGATTCATTTTCCATGGGAAAACCGATAAATTTGAATGACAGCGATTCCCAAGGCTTAGTCAAGGATTAAGCAAGGACTGATATAGCTCTATTACAGGCCTTGATAAGAACAAGGATTACCCAATTTATTTATTGAATTAAACAAAAAAAAGTCTTGCTAATTGAAAGTTAGACATAGGTAAGGAGTAGGTCAGGACTGGGTGAGGACTAGACAAGGAATGCGTTAGGCATATATTTAGAGTACTAAACTAAAATCAATTCGAATCTATCTGAACAGAAATTCCATGGATTCATTCATTCCCGGAACAATGAAAATATAGAAGCTAACAACAGTTTCTCATACAGTTTACTCAGCTGGGTGACACGTAGAGACAAGAAGAGAGATGGTACAGGTAGGAGAGACGCAGAGAAATGGAAGAGGGGGAGGGAGTAATTTAACAAATGTAGTTTTATAATATTCGCAGAATGGGAAAAATTGGGAGTTGATTTTAACATAAACTTGAATTTATACCAATTTTCTTTAAAAATTATTTTACCTTTAATTACCGACTCTATATCGATTTTTCAGTGATTTTTACATTTTTAGTTTATTAATTTTTTTTTTTTAATTTTTGACAAAATGCTAATTTTTGTTGTTGTAAAATGGTACTTTTGACACAATTTGCATAGGATTTTTTTAAACTTAAAATTAAAAAAAAAAAAGATTTTCAATTATTCTACCCACTTACCTTGTACCTTGTCTAGATCAATTTCTATAATTTTTTAAAAATTAAATTTGTTTCTAATTTTGAATGTTTACATTAAAATTTCTTATCTCTTGATGGTCGGTTTTTGTGTAAAGTTTTTCAAATCAAAAAAAAAAATCAAAATTTGAATTTTTAAATTTTATTTCCAACTCTAACCAACCATATCAATTCGAAAAACACAAAATAAAAGTGAATAGAAGTTTTCGAAAATTTTTATATTGTATTCGGACAAACCAAACCCCTCTCTCTCTCTCTCCTGCGCTATATACGGGGAGAGAAGAGCGCATATAAAGTATAAATGTGTGTTGGAAATGGGAAATCGCGAAAAGGGGGAAAAGCAGAAAGTGTGTATGGAAGAATGGTTTGGGAGACGATTGGGATGGGAAAATCAAAAAATCAGAAAAAAAAACAGAGTTTCGAGTTATTTTTTTTCAAGCATTTGTCATCGAAAATTTGAATTTAAATAATTTTTTTCTAATTTAATTTTGAAATTTTTTATTATTTGAAAATAATCAATTACTTAAAAAAATTCATGAAAATTCAAAAAAAATTAGTTGTAAAATAGAAATTGAAAATTTCCACTTTTTCTAGTTGCAATGGTTGCGAAATGTCGGGGTATCAAAATGGCAAGTCTCAAAAGAATATTCCAGCTTAAAATTGATTTTTGATTAAAAAAAATTCTTTAAAATTTCTTTTTTTTAATTTGAAAAAAAAATTCTAATTACTCAAAATATTCTCATTTCCAAAAAAACCTTCAAAATAAAATAAATCCAAAATAATTGGCAACTCTAGCAAAGCACCATATTCTAGTGCTTCTTCTGCTATTCTCGACTGATCTTTCGGTCAAAAAACGGGGCATAGAAACAAAACGAAAAAAACGAAAAACTAGTCGTCATGACAGTGTCTTTTACATGTTCTATGTGTCCACAGAACATATATAAATCCCACGTATTATGATGGCGTCTAGTATAGTGTTCTGGTAACACAGACAGAGAAAAAATAAAGAAGCAAAAAAAATTGACCCTATTCCAATGTTTGAGGTTCAAATTAGTTAGACAAATGTGTGTTGGAATGACCATATGCATTCATAAAATGTAACATTGAACCGATGGATTCATTGGAAATTGAAAACGCGAAATAGACATAGACATAGATTGCAAAAGCAACATGGATGAATCGCAGGAAATTGGACAGGAAATTAATAAGGGATTAGGGAGGATTTTGGGGAGAATTATTCGAAAAATAGGTTAGAAATTCAAGGAACAATATGTGTATGAGAGGGAAGAAAAACCAAGCTAAAAACAAAAAAGGGTCATGCATGTTAGCCAGAATATTCCACATCTACACGTTGCCTGCTTCTTTCCTCCACGAAGGTCTCCATAACAACTGAAAAGAGACTCAGAAGGACATGGAGAGTGTGGGAAATGAGAAAGGAGAATGAGTTTATTAGTTATTCCGAAATGGGGGCCGAGAACTGGTGAGCTTTCGATCTTTTTCGAAATTTTTATTTTTATTTTTACTGAATTATTTCGTGGAAAACGTCGATTTTTTTCAAATTTTTATATTATCTATCCCTTTTTGCAACATTTTCTTTGAAAATTGGCTGAAAACTGCCTGAAAATCCGTCAAAAATCGGCTTTTTTGCCTGGAAACGTCTTAGTGTCGTCAAATAAAATGCCGGGTCCGCAATGACCAATGCACAGTTTTAACATCTACCGTAATCCCCAAAGAAATAAAAATTAATTTTTCAACGTTTTTTTCCGGTTTTTTTCCGGTTTTTTGCACAAAAACGCTAGAAATACGCATTTTTTGCAAAAGAAATTGTTAAAAATTGTGAAAGATGAAAAATCCATTCATTCAACGACCGGAAATTCCAAGCAAAAATTTTTAAGCAAATTCGAATTTCCGTGGATTCGGCTCTAGCGGTATTCATATCCTTCCTGTTTATCAATATTCACTGATAATTCTGGATCTTTGAATTTAACAATAATACGAAAAAAATTTATTACAAAAATTAAAAAAAACATTTTTTTTCAAATATTTTTTTCAAAAAATTGGAAAAAAATTAGAGAAAGAAAAATCTTTAAAATCTCGAAAAAAGCAAAAATTACCATCAAAACACAAAAATTTGCACTTAGAATCAGTGCTGTAGCAAGTTTGACCTTCAATTGAGCTCAAAAACAAATATCCCAGTGCGATTCTTGACTTTTTGAACATCAATGACGTAAAATTCACATTTTTCCCTGTAAAAAAATTGAAATCACTTTATTTTCAAATTTACAATATCTCTAATTGAAAATCTCTAATTTTTCCCTTTTATTTTCAATATTAAAATTTAAATTCCCACGCTTTTCTCGGGAGCATGAGAAACGCGCCAGTAACCGCTGTTGACACGTGGGGCCAATTTGCTGGCGCATTTCTCGATATTTGTTTTCCAATAAAAACAAACAAGTTCTCGCTGCTTTTTATCAATTTTTTATCAGTTTTCTGCGCATTTTTTTGATTTTTTCAATTGAAATTGATATTTTGCATTGATTTCCGGTCAATTTAACCCATTTTCTTTTGAAATTTGGTGAATTTTTTCTTGTTTCCGGGGATCGCTTTAATTTTCGATTTTTTCTTATTTTTTTCACACATATTCGTATTTTCTTGTATTTTTATGCTAGAAAATCGATATTTATGTTATTTTTCAGCGAAAATGTCAGACTTCAAGATGAAACCGTGGCCGTGCATAAATCCGGCGAACTTTTCGAAATTTACCCCAAGAAGAGAGGTATTTATTGATTTTTTCAGGTTTTTGCTATGAAAATTCTAAAAAAATTGATTTTCAGTACTCCGAACGCCACGAGAAAGTGCCGGTTCATCGAAGTGTCGAGGGCGAAAACAACGGCGAGTGCTACAAAATCAGACCGTCGAAGACGCCGTTTGTGCTCAAGCATTTGGAGAAAACGTACCAGGCTAAGGTGGGATTTTTGAAAAAAAAATGGGAAGAAATGTGGAATTTAGAAAATTTAAAGCTGGAATTTTTGAGAAAGTTTGAATTTTTTTTCAATTTTTTGAATTTTTCATTCCATCAAAAAATTGAAAAAAAATTCAAATTTTCTCAAAAATTCCAGCTTTGAAATTTTTCAAAGTGTAGCGAATCATTTTTAAGATTTTGTGGAATTTTAACATCATAATTGAAGAAATTTAATTTAATTTTTCTCCAAATTTACTTTCGAATTCGTAATTTTCCAGTTTTTCTGGGATTTAATTTTTTTTCAAATTCAAGAGTGTAGCCTCTTTCGAGAAAATTTAACTTCAATTTAAAAAAAAAAAATTTAATTATGAAAAAAAATAGTTTAAAATTTTAAAATTTTAAGTTTAAATTTCCAAATAATTTTTTTTTCGATTTTTTCAAAAAATTTTGAAAATTATTCTCGTAATTTTTTTTTTAAAAGAAATCCAGGTTCAACGGACTTGGATTCTCTATGTTTTTTTAAAAGTTTTCCCCACCCAAAAAAATCAAAAAATTTCATTTCCAGCTCCTGAAGCCAGAAGACCGCAGTGACGAGGAGCCAGAACAGGACACCCAGCAGCCGTGTTCATCGGGAAAGAAGCGTGCGAATTCTGAAGCTCCGACTGACGAAGAGCTCGAAGACTCCGATCAGCCGTCGACGTCATCTGCGGTCCCGACGAAAAAAGCACGCCGATCTCAGTGATTTTCCGCATTTTCCCTCCACTCCTCCACTGAATCTCTCTTTCTCTCTCCGTCTCATTTCATTCGAATTCACTGTAAATTTGTCGATATTCCTGTCTTTTCAAGTTGCCTGCCCCTTTTTGCTGTAAATCTTGAAAATCCTTATCACTTTATCACCCAGACCTAAATATTTGAGTTTTATGAATGTACAGTTGAAATTTTAATTTTTCTCGTTTGAATGCGATTTTTTTTCGAATGATAGGTCGTTCAGCGCCTTTTATTTTTTCCTTTTTTATCTAATTTTTTAAAATTTATTTTTCAGTGGAAAAATAGTTTTTGCAGGCGATTTCTAGTCATTTTTTGAGGAACTGGGCGAATTTTATAGAAGGTAATTTTTTTATTTCAAAAATTTGAAAAAAAAATTGATTTCAAATTATTGAAGCAATTTTCTTTGAAATCGAGGTTTTAAAATTTTCTGAATTTTTAAAATTTATTTTTTTTTTGCTATAAATTTTTACTTAAATAACTATAGAATTCACCAGCCTGAACGTGCGGCTGCGCCGCATCAGGCTGGCGTGTCTTTTTTCTGAAAATATTTGATTTCCGCGTGAGTACCATTTGATTTTTACGTGGCCGGGTCAAATGCGCACAGAAATACAAACGGAAAAACGGAAATCCGGACAGAATTAGAAAGTTATTATATAAGAATGATTAAATTAAAAAAAATTTATTGTCGATTTTTAGAATTTTTTCTGAATTTTTAAATTATTTTTTTTCTTGAAATCATTTTTTATCTTCTATATTTTTTTAAATTAATTCTAAAAATTGATTATTTTAAAAATAATCGAGTGGAAAAAAAATCTGAATTTTTAAATTTTATTCCTCGCTCAAAATTATTTTTCCCTCATTTTTTTTAAATTTAAGTTTCAAACTGATTGTGAATTTTTTCTAAAAATTCAAAATCCCACAAATTGCTATCAGCTTATCCCCTTATCACCCTACAGTACCCCCCTGCCAACTTTCCACCTCATCCTCGTCAATTTGCATCGCCCATCATTTGTCTGTCGGTGTCCACTTGAATGCAATACAGGGAGGAGAGATTCAAATCTGCTGTCGCTTCGAAAGTACTTCCTCCCCTCCCTCGGCCATACCGTACTTCTCACAAGGAGGCCACGCCCACCTTTTTGTGTCAGAAGAAGGAGAAGAAGATGACTGCGAGTTTATCCGAAAGAAACAAGAAGAAGAGGTCTTCTTCTTCTACGTCTTCAGAATACACGCCTCTCCATCTCTCGTCGTCTGCCTGTCTTTCCTTCTTCTTCTTCTCCTTTCGTTCCCAATCGATCTGTGTGTGTGTGTGTGTGTGTGTCGAAGCGGGCCCCGAGGCCGCCACACGACTCTAACCACACACTATTTCGCAATGTGTGTGTGTGTGTCACTCACAAAGACCGGGCGGTGTACATACGCGCCGCTGGTCCTGGTGTCTCCTCGATTCGCACGCTCTCTCGCCGATTCTCTCGTCGTCTGCTGTCTGCCCAGCCCAGCATTGCACAGCCCTCGACACGGCTGGGGAAGAGGGCTCGTTTGCCTTATTCTTCTTCTACCCCTTGCTTTCCCTCCATCCATCCATCCATCCATTTTTCTCTCCTCTCCCTCTCTCTCTCTCTTTTTCTTTCTTCCTTTCCGAATGAATCGACGACGACCAACGACGACGACGGCGGCGACGCGGGGCGCGCGCGCCCTCCCTCCTTCCCTACCATTCAAATGGAAGGGGAAGGGGAAAGAGTGGTCGAGGGGGGGAGTGAGAGAGTGTCGAGACGCAGACTCTGGCCTAGGCCACCCCATCCACATCGTCACCCGGCCATCGCGCCGTTGGCTGGCTGGCTGGCTGACTGAATTGCCATAATAAGGCATGGAGAGAGAGAGAGAAAGAAGAAGAAGGCAGCGTGCACACACACACCATTGGGGCCACCATCTCGCCCCTTCTCTTCTCTCTTTAGCCATAGCCACCCCTTCGCCTTCTCCTTCTCGGTCTTGTCTTGTCTTCTGCTCGATTTTGCACAAACGACACTTTCATGTCCACGTCCACCACACCCCTCTTGACCACTCGGTCGGTCGGGGTAATCAAAAATTGAGATGGGAGGAGATGTCGTTTTTTCGTTGATTTGTTTTCTTTTTTATTTGAATTTAGATTCAAATTTGAGTTCATATCTTTTCAAAAATCATTTAGGTATTATGCGTTCCTGGAATCGTAAGAGTTGAAATTTCAAACGCGGCGCGGGTCCCGCCACGACTTTCTCGTTTTTTTTGTGAAACTATGGTAGAGAACATCGTGGCAGGACCCGGCGGCGTTTTAAATCTCAACTCTTACGATCTCAGGAACGCATTATATATACCTGAAAATATATCGAAAAACTCGCAAATTTTCAACCAATTTCGTTTTTCCCGTTTTTTCCATGATACCTGGAACTTTTTTTTCCAGTTTCTGACAGTTTATCGATGTTTCGATGATTTTTGAAAGGAAATTCAAATTTTCTCGGCATTTTGATCAATTTGACCGGTACCGGACGAATCGTATTTCTGGCTTGCTTTCAAATGGAATTTTTGAAATTATTTTAGCGGAAATTTTAAATTTTCAAAATTTTGATTTTTTCCCAGCTGGAAACGTTTTGGATCAAATTTTTCGAGCAAAATCTATTTTTTTTTTCAAAAATTTCAAATTTTATCTTTTTCTTCTTCTTCTTTCCCATTTTCGCACCATGTCCCCACCGGCTGTCTCTGTTTTTCCAATTTTTCCCGGGTTTTTCGACCAACTGACATGTCCTTTAAAAGACACATCTGCCCCTTTCCCCCACCTCGATCGCCATTCGCATTAGACACGAATTACGTAATATGCAATTTGGAAGCTGTTCGGATTGACGATTAGGTGTCTAACATTCGGGGGTTCGCGGCGAGACCTATCCATTTTGAATAGAAGTTTTGAAATTTTGAAATTTGAAATTTAATTCGTGGTAAAACCGATCCGGGCGATTTTAGCTTGGATCTGGATTTTTTTAGTTTTTAAATTTTAGATTTTGAATTTTTTAAATTTATTTTCTCTTAACTTTTGAAATTTGATCATTTCGCTTTTTCGTGGTGAGACCCAGATCCAGGCTCATTTTCAATTTTTTTTGTTAAATTTTGAGTCTGGAGTTTTCGTTGCAAGACCCAATATTATTCATAAATATTATTCTTTAAAAGTTCATCTTCTCCAGCTTCTTCTTCCCCTCCTTTTCCAATTTTTCTTTTCTTTCCCCTTTCATTTCCTGCGTCTCCCCCACCCGCCACACTCTCTCTTCTCATCAATTCGAAAAGAAACGGGAAACGGCCCCGTTTTCCGCGTTTTTTTCCCTTTTCCCCGCTTTGCGTTCCGATATTTCTGTCCACCTGCGTCTCTCGATCACACAGTCGTCTCTCGATATGCTATCACTGATAACATGGAGACATGACACGGAATATAATGATCATAACCGAAGTGGGTGATGATAAGCAATAAGTATTGATCAGTTTCCGGGAGAGAGAGACGCAGACGAATGCAGGAAATGGAGTGATAAGCAAAGCAAGTGTCGTTGATGATTGGGATGTGATGGTTTTTGGCGCCAATTTGAATTTGAATTTTCAAATTTTGCAAAATTTGAAATTAAATTTAAAAAATTCCAGAAAAACGCGCCATTTCCGCCTTTTTGGAGACGAGAAAGAAGGGAAGAAACACGCAGAGAGGAGCAGCGTTTTTTATGGTTGAGTCGGCGAGATTTGTGAGTTTTTTTTTCTCTGAAAATTAAAATGAGACTGAAAATGGCCAATTTCAGCGGACCAAGTGAGCGAGAGATTCCCATTCCGATCATCTTGTGTACGCGACGACGACGACGAAGAATCTGACAAAAACGAAGAGAAAAAGAATGTCGGGTGAAGAGAATGAGACGGCGACGGCGCCGACGGACAGCAGCGAGCAGGTGAGCATTTTCGGAGATTTTGAGAGGAAAAGTGGAAAAATTGAAAAATTGACCGGGAAATGGTTTGGATCGGAGGATTTTGGAGGTCATGAAGGAGAGGAGATTCTGGAGAGTCGGAATTCTGAAGATTCTGAAGGTCCTCAAGGATTTTGGGATTCAGGAGATTCAGAAGAACCGGAGAATTCTGAAGATTTGACGATCCAGAAGCCTTTTGGAAATTCTGAAGGTCCTGAAGACCTGGAGGATTCTGAAAGCTCTGAAAAACGGAACGTCAAGTTCTGAAAAATTTAAATTCTGAAATTTTCAAAATTCCTCGAATCTCGAGACCTTGACAGTTTTTTTTCGGAAAATTTAAATTTATTTTTCATTTTTTTATTTTATTTTTTTTTGGAAAAATTAAAAATTCTGATCAGGCTTTAAAAGGAGGTGGTCATCCGAAACTTTGAATTTTTGAAAAAATCTGAAAATTAAATTTTTTTCAAATTTTTCAAATTTCCATTACTCGAAATCCTGATTTCAAATTCCCCCGTTTTTCCAGCCCACAACTTCCGCCACAATGTCAGCACCAGCAGTAGGAGCACTTGAAGAAGCCGCAAAAAATGATGATCAGCAGCAACAGCAGCAGCAGCATGAGAAAAGGGTAAAAACAGGGCACACACACACGGTCCGATTTGGGGCCTTGTCATTGTCTGCGTCTCTTCGTCTTCTATGCTCTATGTCTTGCATCTACCATTTGGTGTCTCAAGGCGAAATGGATAAATGGGAAGAGAGAGAGAGAGGTGGAAGGTCGAAGGGTGTCTCGCGGACCAGCGGAGCGCGTTTGAATCATGGCCGTCTCGCCGGTCTGCGTCTCCGCGCGCCATCTGCATCCCTCGCCACTTTGGGGCCGCCCGGGGGGCTTGTCAAAGGCGTTCTCTCGGCGTCTCGCTCCGCAGAACACTCTCTGCGCCCCGCAAGGCGACCGATGCGAGGCGACATTCATTCGCTTTGAGAGGAGAGAGAGAGGGAGACGTGGCCTTGACGGGACGGGACGGACGACTCCTCGCGCCGCACACTATCTCGTCGACGAATGTTGGCTGCGGGTTTGCGAGCGAGCGAGCGACGAGGACGGTGGTGCTATACATTCTATACACACACACACGGACCCGACACGGTCTCTTCCCGCAGCACACTCTCTCGGATCGTTCGGTTTTCTTCTTTTCTTCTTTCGAAAACGGCGCGCCGATTGGGCGAAGGGATAGGAGAGAAGAGGCGAGGCAGCAGCAGCAGCCGACGAGGCCGCATGACGGACACTTTGCGACGACCGAGTGATGCGAACGGACGGACGGACGAAATTGGGGGGAGAATAGGAATAGAAACGACGAAATGGGTGGAGGGAGCAGAGATTAGTGGACGGAAGCCCTCGAGGAGAGGGAGGAGGAGAAGGGGGGAGGTGTTTTGACCAGTGATTATCACCCTTTTTGTCGGAATTTTTTCCATCTGGAATTGACGTTGAAGTTTAGTTGACAATAAGTTTGGAACCCCGATTGGGGGATATGGTAGGCGTTGGATGGCTAAGAAGATATTATACCTGAGGCGATGAATACGAGAAAATTAAGGAACATTTTTTCGATTTTTTAAGGTTTTAGGCAACATTTTCTACTTGGGACCGTTTTTTTACGCTAGGACGCGGTTTTAGCTCAAAGGAGCTCAATTTAAGTAGGCTGTTGATTTTTGACAGCTGGGAAGGTGATTTTGACTATGAAATGAGGAAAAATTGTGAAAAAATTGACTCGGGATATTTTTCCACCGTTTGCAAGCTGGAAGGGCTTTGGAGCTTAATTTGAGATTTTTGAAGAGATTTACCGGGATTTTAGCGATTTTGGAATTTTTTGAGTAGAAGGGATTTTTTGGAAATTTACGAAACGTTTTGAGCGATTTTCGTCAAGTTTCGTGGAATTTTCTGAAATTCCCCGAAAATCTACGAAACTAGACTATATTTTCTAATTTGGACAGTTTTTTGAGGCCAGAAAGGGGTTTGGAGCGAAATTTGAGGTTTTCCGAGAAAATTACCAAAATTTTAGCAAATTTTGAATTTTTGGGTTAGAAGCGATTTTCTGGAGGTTTACGAAACATTTAATGCGTTTTTTTTCAAGTTTTGCGGAATTCCACGAAATTCCCCGGAACTTGGCAAAAATCGGTGTGGAAAGGAGGGAAACCTGGAAAAGACTCGAAAAATCTAGAAAACCGGGAAGAATGACACTGGAAACATGCAAAAACGAGGAATCGAATGGCTAGGAAGGAATAGGGAAAAGACTGAAAAAGGAGACCTCTCGCTCTTTCTCTTTTTCCTTTTTTTCGGTGCTTTTTCCTTTTCCTTTTCCTTTTCCTTATTCTCCTCCTCCTCCTCCTCCTCCTCCTCTTCCTCTTGTCATCTATCGTCAAGTGTATTCGTCCTTTCGGCCCGACCAACAACACGTGTGACGTCATCAGAAGTCAGTCGGGGGGAAGCCCGGTCTTTTGAAGACTTCTTCTTGTTATTCTTCGTGTTCTTCTTCTTCGTCCTCTAAATCTCCAACTCTCTAGTTTTGCGATGGGAGAGGGGGAGACCGATGATCACATCGGAAACAATTTGTGTATGATGATGATGGACACACTCTCACTTGGGGGAGTGGGATGACGTCATCGTTTCGTCGGACACCACACGAGACGGAGGGGGGAGGCGTGGGAAAATGGGAAATGCGAAATGACCAATCGGCTGTGTCTCGTCTCGCATCGCTTCGCTTCCGAAATAAACAAGCACTCTCCCTTTCCCCCTCTCTCTCTCCATCTTTTTCTTCCGTTTTTTGTTGTTTCCTCCCCCTTCCCCCCATCATCTGCATCATGATGACTAGACTAGACACTTCCCCTGCAGCAGGCCCGGAAAGACAAACATTAACGTTCGTTCCAAATGACGGAAGCGAGAGGCTGGAGAAATAGACGGAGGAATTGCTTTGGTTTGATAGCTGAAAGGGAAAGTTGAAGCCACGGTGGCTTTTTGGATATTGGGTCTTGAAGCGAAAGTAGTCAGAGGATCTATGGGAGGTCTTGAAGCGAAGAGGCTGACTACGGTAGTTTCGGTCTGTCTCAAAGCGAAAGTTGAAGTCATGGTAGCTTTCTGGATCTGGGTCTCGTAGCGGAATCCACCCCCGATTCCTTCCTCACCTCGTTCACGAATTCGGAATTCCCTAGGGAATTGAATCGAAGCGGTAAACGAAACTAAACTACACGTGCCCTACCTTCTAATTAGCACCTTCGAAAACCTTGTGATCAAGCCCAATTTGGTGAACTTTTGGAAAAGGTGAAATCACGGAAAAAGGGCACGAGGCACCCCGTGAGATTTGGATTTGGAAAGTTGAGCCCGGTTGGTTGACGTAGTTTTGGAGCTAAATCTGGAAGTGATGAGATCCATCCCCCCCCCTTCTCACAGCTCTGTCGCCTTCTGACGACAAGAAGAGAGAGAGGCGGATTTGGAGCGGAACGCTGTTGAGCTCAGCCGAAGAGGAGGAGAAGAGGCGAAGCGTGTGATGATAATGAGCAGTGGGAAGGAATGCGTGCTAATTGGGGTTTTGAAGCGGAGGGATACGGTAGATATTGGACTGGTTCTGATAGGAAAGGGAAATTCCAATTTGAATTTGACTTTTCAAAATTCCTCATTTTCAGGGCGAAGATGCCGATCGATACGCGGCTTCGGTAGCCGAAGTTGCCGCAGGTGGAGGTGGAAACAAGAAGGGTGGCGGTGGCGGTGGTGGCGATCCGGCAGCACCGTCACCGGTTCCGCCGGCTTCTGGAGCACCGATTCCAAGCACAGTCGCTCCCTTACCACCTCAAACAGCGCCTCAAGGTCCACCGCAAGCTCTGCAACCTCCGCAAGGACCGCCGCCTCCTCAACAACACCAACAAATGCCGCCACATCATCAAGTGCCGCCGAACAGTTTCGCTCCGCCACCCGGTCAACATCATCCGGGAATGCCGCCGATGGAATGGCGAGGCGAGCATCAGATGGCGTACGGCTACCCGCCATACGGAATGCCGCCACCACGACACCATCCCGGCTACCCACCACCACCGCATGCATACGGCTATCCGCCGTCCGGCGCCTACGGATACCCGCCACCGCACATGATGCGACCACCAATGCCACCCGGAGAACTCGTCAGAATGCCACCAGGACCGACGCCGACGGAATGGGCGGCCCAACAAGCTGCACAGCGGGGACCACTGCCACCGGGACATCCGGGACATCAGGCGAAAGAGGCAGGACCCAATGGCAATCCGGCGACGCCTTCGTCGGCTTCTCAACCGATTCCCTCACCGTCAGCATCGTCGATCGCCGAGGAATCCATGGATGGAAAGCCCCCCGGAACCAAAATGCCAGAAGCGGGACCTCCGGTACAGCAGCAACAACAACCACTACCGCCTCCGCCACAGCCGCAACACCAGCAAATGATGTCCCCGATGCCACCGCACACTCCAGGAGGACCGCCGCCACCGCAGCAGCAAACGCCTTCTAGTTGTGAGTCTTTTTTGTTGAAAAATTGCGAAAATTCGATTAGCCTCGTAAAAGTCCACTTCTGCAGATCTTTCCGCCTTGAAAATGAGAAAATGAGAAAATGAGCGCCATTTTCGGAACTAGTAAAGCCAATAAAGCAGGGCAGAGAGTCTGCGTCTCCTAATCTCTAAAAAAAGGGATTTGGCACGGTGCCAAGTAGAAAAAAACAAAAAAATAAATAAATTTTCCAGCCACGGCGACCCCTGCAACTCCGTCCGAAACGCCAAAAGTGTCGGGCAAGGTGCTGAGCAAAGCGGAGCTGCTCGACAAGCTCGTCGGCCCCGTCACCATGCACAACCCGATTCACGTGATGCACGAGCGACGCGTCTTCTTCGAGCGACTCATCGACTTTTGTGAGCGGAACGGCGACCCGATTACTATGGTAACCCGACTGAGCGGGAGAAAGAGAGAGGGAGAGCATAGGGAAAAACAAGAAATGCTTACAGGTGCCACAAGTGTCCAAGCAGAGCATCGATCTCCATCGACTCTACATTGGCGTTCGCGGAAAAGGCGGCTTCCAGGCGGTCACCAAGGAGAAGTACTGGAAGAATCTGTGCACAGAAGCGAATCCCGACCTTGCCGAGTCGTCGGCAGCCGGCTACCAACTCCGCAAGCACTATCAACGCCATCTCCTCATGCTGGAATGCATGGAGACTGGTCGGAATCCGGAAGACGAGGTGGCGTTCGCCGACAAAATGAAACGGCAGCGGAAACGTGAACCGGCGGGAGGAAGCGGAGCGGCGGCGGCTGCGGCAGCCGCCGCGGCAGCAGCAGCAGCGCAACAGGAGCAGAAGACGCCCGGAGCACCGGGAGCCAGTGGAGGAGGAGGAGGAGGACCAGCGGCAGGAGCACAAGGACCGCCGCAACCGCCGCCAGGAGCGTATCCAGGTGAGACCGGGGTTTGGATTAATTGGAAAAAGGAAAAAATGGAAAAAAGAGAAAAACTCACCTGCTCGACGTTGGGGGCTCGAATTGAAAATGAATTGAGAATGGCGAGGACACAAAAATTGAGTCTAGACGTGGAATTTTTGGGTCCTGAAAGTTTCACCGGAAGGGGTTACGGTATCTAGATTTTCAACTTAAGATTGTGAATTTTTGGGTTTTCAAAAAAAAATTCAGCCATAATTAATTGTTTACTCACGGAATTCATAAGAACTTATCAATTTCCCCTCAAAAATTTGCGTCTTTCTGACTGATTTTTCAAATAATTTCAATTTCCGCAGCGCTCCCTCTTTAGCAAAAAGCGCGGCCTTTATTTCACGCCGTAATTGAAAATAAAATTTCAATTTTTGCGAAAATTTTTGAAAATATCATATTCGATTACGGTATCAGTTTCAAATTCAAACTTTGGGTCTGGGGGTCTCGACACGATTAGCTCACCTTTCGATCCGATTCGTCTTCGTCGTCATCGTCGCCATCTTCTCCGTTGCCTCGCCGACACAGAAGCAGTGCCGCCTGGTCGCCGACTCGCCCCGCACCACGCGCACGCGGACATATACACAACTCGGTATATAGTCAGTCGCACGCCAGGACTCCGCCCACTTTTTCTTCTTCCTCTTTGCTTCTTCGCTTCTTCGCTTCTTCTATCCTCCTTCTCATCCGCGGCCATCCATCCACATCCAGCCAGCTATCCAGCCACGGCGGCTCTCACTTTCACCTCTCCTCTCTCCTCTCCTCTTCTCGGTTTCCTTCCATTGTGCAATCAGCATCGTCTCCAAAAGCAGAAGCGTCTTTCTCTGTCGCTCGGTGTGCTTCCCCTCCTCCTCCTTCTCCCCCTTGGCAACCATCATCTGCATATTCATATCGACTCGTCCTCGCGCTGCTTCTCCTTCTCTCTCTCTTCGTCTCACGAGCTGCCTGTTATCAGTCAGTGCCTTGCCTCCTTTTGTGCCCCGCGTCCGGAGAGCTCTCTCCCTCTCTCCCTCTCTCCCCCCTCTTCTGCCCGTTATCAGTAGTCGGTGTCGGCGTCTCGCCTTTCGTTTCCTTTCCTTTCGACGGCAGAAGAAATGGAAATGGCCAACACACACACACACTCTGCTGTTATTCTTTTTCTCCTTCTCCTTCTCCTCCTCCTTCTTCTCCTACTCCCACCTCCCCCTTGGTCTTCTGATGATGATGATGATGATGACGATGGAAATGTAGATGATGATGATATCAGTGTCGGTCGACTACCATTTGAGAGGTGTAATGTTTGTTTAACGACGACAAGTTAGGGTTGGAAGTCAGAGGAGAGGACGGGAGTCAGCACAGGATTACGGTATTCTGTATTCTGCGGGGTGAATCATGACTGACTCCCGAGAGCGAGTCTGGTCCGTGCCTGGCGGAGCGGAGAGGTGTAACAACACGGTTTTTTACACTTTCTACAGTTTTTCCTCCACTTTCTCCACCTTCTAGACGATTTTTTTGTTTCCATCATGATTCGAATTCTGATTGTAACTCTGAGATTAGATTTCTGGCTATTTTCGTGGAAATTTGCAGTTTTTGAGCTCATTCCTCAAATTTTGATTTGCTGTCCCGAAGAAATTTGCAAAACCGAGCTATTCCACACCAATTTGCAATTTGCTCGCCGAGCACATTCCGCGCACGACTCTCGGCCCATTATGGGCCCATTTTCGACCGAAATGAGCTATACTTTTGGTAGTCGCGAGTCGGGAGATTGCCGACGTCGACCGCATCATATTCGGATCAACCCGTATATATGCTCTGCTCGGCTCGGATTATCCCGAACCACCTGCAGCAGGAGGGGATTTAATTAGAAGTGCTCTCTCTCCTCCTGGCTCCGCCCCTTTTTGCTCTTCCGGGCGGCCGGAAATGGAGTGGCGGGCTGGGCTCACAGGTGACCTAATCCGCTTATGCGCTCGGCTCTCCGTGCTCGGTGGATACGGATAGGGATAGGAGATGGAATTCTGCGGATACTGGAGCCTCCCGGAATACACAGAATAGGAATAGGATGAGCAGATCTCACAAATTAAATTTTTTTTAAAGTGAAAATTGGAATTTTAATTTTTAAAAGCAGTCTGAACAAATTGAAAGAAAGAGCATCTTTGAATTAAATAGCTAAATAAATATATATTTTTTAATTTTTAATTTTTTCTTGGATTTTTCGAATTTGAATTTTCTAGTGAAAATTGCTGAATTTAGGGCAAAAATTGTAGTTAGCAGGTCTAAGGACGATCTTCTCTTTCGATGCGTGAAGTCAGAAGTCGGTTGTTTTTTAATTGGGCCGTTTTCCCGTTGCCGTGACCGAGAGGCCGACCTAATCAGAATGATAATGAAATTCGGCTCGGCTCATTATCGTTTGGTGGTTTTTTTGTTTTGCGCGGCGTCGCGCCACGCCGTTCGCATTCTTACACCGGCATCGCTACCACCACGTCATCTGATATGGTACACCCGCTCTCTCGCTTACACCTATCCGATTCGAAAGTTGTAAACTGTCAACGACAGTACTCTGTTGGTTGTAAATCATCATCGTCGCCAAGAAGTCGTCTCCGTCCCCTTCGTTGGCGTCGTGGTTTTTTTGCTGGCCACGCCCCCTTTTTCTTCTTGTCTCTGTCGTCTGCGTCTCCATCGTCTCCCCTACTCTCTCGCCATCTCTCTCTCTTCTCGCTGGTTTTTTTTTTCGGCTGCCGGTCGCCGACGGCGCTCCTTTCTCGAGATATATTTATATTTCTTAGACGGCCGGCATTCATATATATATTTTTATTTTTTTTCTTCCGCGGACGAGGACGTCCGTCCGAAAGTGTATATATGGATTTCTGTTGGCTTCCATTTTTTATTTAGTCTCTAAATTGCCGCTTTTTGGAAAGAAAGATTGGGAATTTTGGGATTTTTTTAAATTTTTTTAATGGAAAAATGGAATTTTCAGAGTTTTTGTGATTTTTTGTTCAAATTTTCTTCGAAAAGTCCATCGATTTCAATTTTTTGGAAATTTTTGAGCTTTTTTCGATTTTTTGAGCTTTTTGGATTTTTTTTTGAATTTTTGGCAACGTTTTTTTCCAATTTTCTTCGAAAAGTCAATCGATTTCAATTTTTCGGAAATTTTTTTCGCATTTTCCGAGAATTTCGCACTTTTTCTGTAATTTTCGGTTGATTTTCAAGTTTTCGGACGTATTTTCGAAAAGTTGAAAAGTACCCGAAATTTTTTGGTTTTCCGGATTTTTTTGATTATTTTTGAGATTTTTAGGATTTTCCGCCTGAAATCTGAATATTCAGTGCCTTTTCCGACATTTTTCTCTAAATTTTCGACGAAAATTCGTTCAATTTCGTCGATTATTCATCTTTTTAGTCGCACAAACTTTTGATCTACCACCTAGTTCCAGTGGTAGATCAGTTTTCTCCGATCGTCTTCTGTATTGATTTCTCTGGGATTTCTCTGCGATTTTTGTCCAATTTTCGCCGAACTTCCCCGATTTTCGAGTGTATTTTTGGTTTTCCCCCCATTTTCCGCTCCCATTTCTCTTCAATTCGTTCCTTCTCTTCGTATCATTTCCTTATCACTTTGGACACTATCCAGGGTTGACGGCACCCCGTAAATCGTGCTCAAAGTGTCGACAAAAGGCAAGCGTTCGACTGGCGGCGGTGGCGGAGGCGGAGGGGGCGGGAAAAGATCGAAGGGCGGCCGGTCGACGCCTTCCACTTCTGCCTCTCAATCCCTCCTACCGCCCATCTACCAAGCTCAACTCGAAACGGTTCCGGCGCCGACGCAAATGTCGGTGCATCAGGATCTGTATCGGATACCGCACGTGACCGGCACATGGTACCCGACGCCCATCCAACCGTCACACTCGCAACCACCCCCTGGAGCCATGAGCATGGGTGGCGGCAACGGGTATCTTCAGTTTCCCGGACCGTCCACTCAGCAGTTATCACCCGGAGGCGCCGGATCGCAAAAATCGCCGTCGACGTCGGCGATGGCGAGTATTGGTGGATATCCGGGACTCGGAGGGTATCCTGGAACCGTGCCAGGCCCATCATCTGGCCATATTTCTCGGAATGAGCAGTTTTATCGAAGTCGAGGCTTCTATCCACCCGGCACCTACGGGCAGTTGGCAGGTATTTTTATACGTCGAGCAGGTTGAGAAAAATTTGAAAAAAAAAATCAATTTTTTACCATTTCATAAAAATGATAAAAATTAATTTCTTTTCTTCCAGGAAACGGCCAACCAGGAGCCCCACCAGGCGCCCCGCCGCAATTCCCCGGCCATCCGGGCATGGACCCCAACTATCACTACTATCAGCAGCACGGAATGATGCCTCCGCCGCCGCACCCCGGCTACCATCCGCCCCCGCACATGACCGCCTTCTCGCCCGGACAATACCCCGGCCATCAAAGGCTCCCGCCACCCGGAGCACCGGGGGGCGCCCCGCAACAACCACCACCCGGACCGCCTGGACAAGTGCCGCCGGGAGCGCAGTCGATGAGAGCGCCGATGCCGCAACACATGCAGCCCGAGATGGACGAGCAGCACCGGCAGTGGTATGCACAGCAGCACGCTCATCAACAAGCCCTTGCTCATCATCATGCTCAGCAGCAGGCGGCGGCAGCGGCAGCGGCTCAAGCT
Source organism: Caenorhabditis sp. 39 LS-2015 (assembly GCA_900536345.3). Taxonomy (NCBI): domain Eukaryota; kingdom Metazoa; phylum Nematoda; class Chromadorea; order Rhabditida; family Rhabditidae; genus Caenorhabditis; species Caenorhabditis waitukubuli. The sequence goes on along the minus strand of LR573310.1, from coordinate 6,827 downwards.
CAAGCGGCGGCGGCGCAGGCAGCTCAGGGACAAGCACAAGGAGCCGCAGGACCAACGACCCCGGCTCCAGCTTCAGCTCCTCAGCAGCAGCAACAACAATCGCAACCAGGAGTCACTGCTCCAGCCGCAGCTCCAGCTCCCGTCCCCCCAGGACCTCCGAGTTCCAGCGGTGCAAACACCCAACCGGCGACCCCATCAGCCTCCAATCAACCACCAACTCCCGCCGGAACCACACTGCAAGTTGAGAGTCAAGCGGGAAGTCAAGCCGGCAGCCGAGCCCCCAGTGTCGGCCCTGGACCAAGTGCCACACCGGACAGTTCGTCGAGATTGAGTGCCGGAGCGGATGGCCCTGTGCCGACGAGCGAGACGCCCACGCCGACGGGAGAGACGGGAAGCTCGACGCCGAATTCTGGATCTGGACCTGGATCTGGACCGCCGCCGACAGCCACAACTCCAGCACCACCGGCAGAGGCTTCGACAAGTGCAGCACCGACGCCTGGACCACCAGGAGTATTCCAAGGGCCATATCCCGGCTACCAGGGCTATCCACCACCACCCGGAGCCAGAGGACCACCCGCCGGATTCGCTCCAGCACCCGGAACCCCATATGGCTATCCTCCCGGCGCCCCGCCTCCCGGCTACCATCCGAGTCATCCGCAACATCCGCATCACTCGCAGTACATTGCCTGGCAGCAGCAACGATACCATCAGCAGCAGCAACATCAAGCCGCCGCCGCCGCCGCTGCAGCAGCCGGTCAGCAACAACAACAACAACCCGGAGCCGCACCGCCACCACCACCCGGAGCGCCAGGATCATCGAGACAGCCGTATCCTGGATACCCGGGAGCGCCGCCGCCGCAAGCAGGAGCCCCTGGAATGCCGCCACCGCCGCAACGGATGCCTCAAGGACCGCCCGGGCCGCAGGGAGCACCGTCGCCAGCACCACCGACGGGACCGCCGGCAGCAGCAGTTGCACCACCGACGACTGGGAAACAATCGAGATATGGAACTCGTGAGTTTATTTTTATTTTTGAAACTTTGCAATTTTTCGTTTTGGGAATTGCGGACTTTGAGAGTACAGTAACCAAAACCAGAACTTAATTTTTCAAATCTTTCAGCAGCCGCCCAACCCCCATCATCCCGCGGCGGAGCCCCGACTCCTCAGCCTCTCGCCGCCTCTCTTCCACTCCCTCCGCAGCCATCGACGTCTTCTCAACCGCCATCTGCCCCGACTCCCGGCGGATACCTGGCCAGCACTCTTGCTACTCCAGGACCACCACCACCCGCGACCGCTTCACAAGCATCGCAGCCGAACCAGATGCTCGGTCAGGGACAACAACAACATCAGTACCCCGCTGGAAGTGTGGAAGCGGTGACGACGGCTCAGACGCATGTGAAACGGCGGAAAGTCTACGCCCGAGAGCTCATAAATGCCACTCCGCGCCGGCTGATCATGGCGTTGCGAAGCGGATTGGATGCGGAAGCGATATGGGCGATCAACGCGCTCAACGTGCTGCTGTACGATGACACGAATCCACAGCCAACGATCCAGCAGATGCCCGGAATCATCAATGTCATTGTGGAACACCTTTATGCCACCCTATCCATCCTTTTTCCCGCCGAATTTCCACTTGCGGAGCCCGGAAAGCCGATGGTTTTGGAGGAATCGAAGGATGTCGTCGATCGGATTATCGGGAAAGACGGCGCGGAGCAGAATGGATCGATGAAGACGCCGATTGAGAAGATGCCAGTGGTGCCGAGGAAGGGAAGCGATAAGACGGCGACTTTTACGATGGTTAGTATTTTTTTGGCTCAAAAAATGCTGAAAATTTCAAATTTCAGCAATCCCGAAACGGCCTTCTCGTGCACTTCCGCGACGACGCCATTCCCGCATCGCTGCGCAAACGAATCACCCGCGAGCACACGGACAAGGACTGCTCGGTGACGGATCACACTATCACCTCCAAGTATGTCACCGAACGAGGCACCATTGGTCTCGGAGGCGGAATCGCCGAACGCCTAGCGACCCGTCTGCGTGACGTGATTCTGCACGAAAAAACACGTCCGCGAGCGGTTTTCTCAAAGTACATGATGGACGATGACGTGGAAAACGAGCAGGATTCGGATGATGTGCGAGTGAAGGAAGAGCCGATGGATTCGATGGAAGAGGAGCAGAAGCAGCAGCAGCAAGGAGAACTTCTGATGCGTGGAGCGCGACCGGAAGAACTGTCGGATTGCAAGCACGAGATGGAACTGGCACTTCCGCGACCAGCAGCCTTGTCGCCGAAGAGTCAAGCGATGGAGAGTCTTGCGCATCGAGCCCTGTCACTGTCCAACATCCTCCGCGGCTTCTCCTTCGTGCCCTCTAGTGATTCCCTGATGGCCCGCAACGAGGCGCTGTTGTACATCCTCGGAAGATTCCTGAAACTCAATGTGTCGGAGAAGAAGATCTGTTCGAAGCGACCCGGAGTGGTTTTGGATGCGGACGAGCTGAAAAAGGAGCCACTGGAGCTGTCGGCAGACGAGAAACGCGCCAAGGAGCGAGCGGTGCTCGACGACGTCGACGCCACGATGACTCAGATGGTGGAGACGGCCAGTCAGCTGAGGGACGACGCCTTCGTCATGCTCACCCACATGAGCGTCTCCCTGAACCTGTTCGACCTCCCCGACTCGATCGCCTACCCGCTCTACGACGGTCTGCTGACATGGGCGGTCTCGAGGGTTCCCGAAGCGACGGATGCGACGGCTCCGATTCCGGTCTCGCCGCGCGACTATTCGCTGGAAATTATGTGCAAAATGGTGGTCATTGAGCGCAACGTGGACATGTTTCTCTCGACGGGAACATGGTCTCGAGTCGAACAATTTGTGCATATCCTGTCACGACTGTTGACGATGAACGAGGAGACGCACTATCGGTGAGTATTTTATTTAAAATGTGTTTTTTATTGATTTAAATTTAAATTTAAAAATTTAATTTTCAACTTTCCAACCGAAATTTCCGAAAAAAAATCCCATTTAAACAGCTTTTTTTAGAAATATTTTATTTTAGAAAAATTTTAAAATTTCCGGAATTTTCTATCAAATTTCTTGCGAAAATTTTAATTTTATTTATCTTTTGCTTCAGTTTTTCCGAAAAATTAAAAAAAAATTTAATTTTTTATTTTTTATTGAAATTAAAATTTTTAACTTTCCGACCGAAATTCCTCGAAAAAGTCACATTCAAGCAGCTATTTTTTATTGAAAATTTGAAAAAAATTTCAATCAAATTTTCGGAATTTTCGATCAAATTTCTAACGCAAATTTGAATTTTATTTATTACCGAATTCAAAAAGAATGGCCCTCCGTGCAAACGTGCTCTAAGGAAATTGACCGGGTCTCGCCACGATCTTCGTGTAGTTCTCGAGGACAAAATTTTTTACGAATTATTTTTTGTTGGATTAGCTCGAAACATGAAAATAAAGTTTCGAAAAAATTTCCTCCTCGGGGACTACACGAAGATACACGACGATCGTGGTGAGACCCGGCAATTTCCACAGAGCGCGTTTGCACGGAGGGCCATTTATTTTGAATTCGGTAATACATTTTTTAAAATGTTTTCCGAAAAATTGAAAAAAAATTAAATTTTAAATTTTAAATTAAAGATTAAAGATTTACGAAATTTTCCGAAAAAATGCCGTTTAAACAGCTATTTTTTTTATTTTCTTCGGAATTTTATTTAGCTTTTGTTTTAATTTTTCTGAATTTTTTTTAAAATTTGAAATAAAATTTTAAAATTTTAAAATTTACGAAATTTTCCGGAAAAAAATTCCATTTAGACAGCTATTTTTTGGTAATTTTAAAAAATTTCAAATTTGTAGTTATTTAGCTTTTTTTCAAATGATTTTTTTCCGAAAAAAAACAAGAAAACCCTTCGCTTATTTCCAGAGAATTCGCCATCGTGATCCTCAACGCCCTATGCATCGCTTCGGAAGCCGTCTGCTACATCTGCGCCATGGAGACGTCATCTATTGCCCATCTCATCCTCTTCATCGATTCAGCCGACCAGAACATGCACCAAGTGATGCAAACACACGGAATGAACGCCCTCCGCGACAATCCCGAACTCATGGGAACCAGTGTCGGAATGCTGAGAAGAGCCGCTTCGATGCTCCGCCTACTCGTCAAAGTGCCCAAGGCGTATCGGATATTCATGAAGCATCAGACGCGTCTTCTGCAGTTTACCATGAGTCAATTGGTGGGTAGTTTGGTGAATATTTTGAAATTTTCAAAAGTTAAAATGAAATAAAATATTCTGGAAAAATCCGGAGAAACTGTTTCCAAAATTTCCAATTTAAGAACAACAAAAAATAAAAAAAAATTTTGAAATTTTTTCTAAAAATTATTTTCCTCAAAATTGAAATTAAACGAAGTTATTTAGAAAATTAAAAATCAAAAATCGAATCCCCGTCATTTTATTCATTTTTAAATATCAAATATTTTCCGAAAATTCGAAATTTTTCAATATAAAAAAAAAATATTCTGGAAAATCCAAAAAAATTTCAAAAATTTCCAATTTTTGAACGATTAATTTCTCGTTTTTTTTTAATTCTCTTTAAAATTAGATCTAAATGAAAGTATTTTTCAGAAAATTAGAAATCAAAAATCAACAAAAAACTTGATCGTTAAATTTCGATTTTTCCCAAAATTTCGAAATTTTTTTCTAAATTTTTCCCGTTTCCAGATGGATTCCCGTGTGGCCGGAATGGTCGCTGACACGCTCTTCGAGATCCAGGAATATGTCAAGGAGTTTGGCGAGGAAGTGCCCGAACCGTTGAAGATCACCTATTCGGAAGGTACCGTAACTCGGGAACCGAGAGAACAGCGTTTCTTACATTAATCCCTAAGCGTTTTGCAGGTTATCGACCAGAAGAAGAGGAAGCTGCGGAGGCGGCGGAGGAGGAGGAGGATCAGGAGAAGAAGAAGAAGGAGCAGGAGCAGGAGACATCGGAAGACGTGACGAAGAGAGAAGAGGAAGAAGGCAGCAGAGCGTCGACTTCATCGCCAGTAGATAACGGAACAGCTTCGGTTGCAGCCGATGTCGACGTTCCCCCTGTAGCCCCCACGTCATCTGCGACGGCGTCGACTTCTGTAGTAACTCCAGATGACGATCACCAGAATGAGGAGGAGGAGAAGAAGGAGACGACAACTACGGCGATGACGACGACGACGGACGAAGGAGAGTCTTGCGATGGTTACGAGTCGGAATCGCTGCGAATTGGGACACAGAAGAGGACCGCAGCGGCGCTGATTGATGAGGTTAGTTTTTTTTGAATTAAATAAAACTTTATTTTAATTTTCAAAAATTGAAAAAAGAAGAATTTGCGCTGAGTTTCGAATTTTTGAAATTTTAACTATTTAACTATTAAATTTATTTTTTTCAATTTCGACTTTTGAAGGAATTCCTAGTTTTTAATTTTTGAAAATTGAAAAAAATCACATTTTCATTTTTTTAAATAATTATAATTATTAAATGTTTTCAAAAAAAATTTTGGTAAAAAAAATTTTGTTAAAAAAATTGAATTTTTTTTTTCTAATCAAAATTGATTTTTAAACTTCAATTTTTAAATTTAAAAAAAAAATTAAAAGTTATGGGTTTTTTCAGAAAATTGGAAAAAAATTTAATTTTTTGTTGTTGAAATTTTTTTTTTTTTCAATCAAAGTTTTTTTGAATTCCAATTTAAATTTAAATTCGGATTTTGAGAATCATTTCATTATCAATTTCAGTACCAAACATTTAATTCCTATTTTTTTTCCAGCAATCTCGTTCCCCACCACCCGCCAAACGGACGTGCCTAACCAACGGATTCGACAAATCCAAATCGTCAGTGGTGACAGCAAACGGATCGCTTGTCGGCGAATCGCAACAAAACGACGGTGCTCTGACGACGGCCGTGGCCTAGGTTTCCCCCATTTTTGCTCTTCCCCAACCCCGATTTTTCTCCGATTTCACTCAAATCTCTGCCGTTTTTTTCATCTCCAAATTCTGATCTGATCTAGCCATTTTTTGTGATCTTTTTCTTCTTTTTCTCCGACTACTAGATGAGCAAGTGCACTTGCGCTCCATAGAGAATTTCTAGATTTTTTTCGATCGATTGATTTTTTCATCGCCCACAGAGCGCACTTGCTCACCTCCTCCTCCTCTTTTTTTTTCTTTCAAAATTGTTTTTATCCTTTCCTTTTTATTATTATTTTATTTTTCTGTGTGATAATGCGGGTTATCTCAAGTTTCAGTGAAATGCGTGTACCATATATCATTTTGATCATTCTCTTCTCTTCTCTTCCTTCCTCTCAACGAAAATTGCAAATTATTGATTTTTTTTGGCAAGAAAAATCGATAAAAACCGTTTTAAACCCATCTCCCCCGCCGCCCCGCCCATCTGCTCATTCCTAACTTTCTCTTTTTCTTTTTAAATTTTTTTTTAAAATTAATTTATTTTTTCCTTTTTTTCTTTAAATTCTCTCCCAAAATCATCTCAAACAGCTCTCCAGTGATATTATCGAATCGAAAATGTATAACACTTGTCTCATATTTTCTCTCTGTTTCATCATTATTGATTGATTGCTTTCCCCCTTTTCTTCTCGTTTTTCTCAAGGTGCCCAACAAAAAACACACACACCTACACCAATTTTTTCGGTTATTGATTGATTTTTTATCTCCCTCCCCCGACAACTTGTGTGTACCTATATTGGTTTTATCCCCTTCCCCCCCCCCCCCCCCCCCCCCCCAAAATTTTTTTTTTTTTTTACATTTTTTTTTATTTTTTTTTTTTTTTTTTTTTTTTTTTTTT